>VMDO01004302.1:0-127583 GCA_007922755.1 Pedetes capensis | reverse complement strand
TGGAAAACATAGATGTGGAGGCAATTAGCAACAGTGGTAAGCCATGGTGACTGTTGATGTCTCTTGAACTGGGAGGACGAAACTGTCATTGGCTGAAGCCTGGGAAATGACAAGACACTAGTGAAGGGTCACCAGGCAGGGCAATGGTCAGCACTGTCTCTGGACCCAATTGACCTATGATGCCCTTTGAAGTCATCCTACTCGTACATTCAGGGAAAGGACTTAAGGTAGTAAAGGGATAGGCTCTAAAATCAGACTGTTAATGATCCTTGTATCATTTTGACCACCTGTGGGACCTTGATCAGTGATGTGACCTTGCACCAGGTCCCCAACCTTTCTAGAACTCAGTTTCTTATTCAGGTCTTTTTTCCTTTTATCTTTTCTTTTCTTTCTTTTCTTCTTTCTTTCTCTTTCTTTCTTTCTTTCTTTCATACTTGGGGGTTGAACTCAGGGCCATTCACACACTTTGCAAGTGCTCTACCTCTGGGATACACCCCCAGCTCATGTTTTATTTTGAAATAGAGTCTTCCTAAATTACAGAAGCTCCCCCTGATCCTCCTGCCTCTGCCTTCTGAGTCTCTGGGATTTCAGGGATGCACCACCTTGCCTAGCTTATGTCAGTTTTCTACAATGGGCATAATAAGAGTCATCTGTGGCCCAGGGCTTCTTTGTTCCCTCTCATAGATTAACCCTTACATGTGTCACAGAATCCAGCTCCATAGAATTTAGACATTGTTAGCTAGTAATACAATTAATTCCACTTGATTCTCACCCAAATCCTTCAGTTATTGATATGTTTATCTAGAATACAAGAAAAAATGCAGCATTTTATAATAGGAATGTGAAATAAAATCTCATTACTATCTTACACTCTATGCTCTGAGTGACTGGATGTCATGGTCAAGGACATAGAGCACGTGTCTGCCACACCTCGGATACTGCCAGGCAGCACAGCACAGTTCCGCCTGATCTCAGCCTCCATCAAAGTGACCTGGAGTTATCAGCTTTGGGCAAGATTGGGATGAGGAAGACCAGTGGAGTGTAGGGACCTCTGTGGAGAAGACAAAGGCAACAGCAAGGTGCAGGTGAGTGGGTGGGGAAGAGGGAATGGGACAGAATTTGGTAGTGCTCAGTTGTATCTGTTTTCTGTGGCTGCTGTGACATGTGACTTCAAATCTGGTGGCTTAAAACAACACATGTTTATTCTTTTCAAAAGTCTGAAGTCCGGTTCACTGGGCTGAAATCAAGCTGCAGGCCTGCACCCTCTCCAGAGGCTGCGGTGGAGACGATGTTCTGCTTTTTTGACTCCCAGGTCTGCCTCCCTTGCCTGTTTTGACTTCTGGCCCTTCCCCCCATCTGCAAAGCCAGCAGCACCCCCCGCTTGCCTCGGGCATCCCATCTCTGCCTTCTTCAGTCTCTGCGCTTACGTCTCTTCCTGCTTTCCTGTGAGAAGGACACATTACTTTTAGGGCACATCTGGATAAGCCAAAATGATTTCCCTATATTGAGAGCCTTAATTAAATCATACCTGTGAAATCCCCTTTGCCATTTAAGGTGACATTTATTGGTTCTAGGGATAAGGACGGGGATAACTTCAGGGCCATTACTTAGCCTACCACACCGGCCAGACACCTCCAGCTGGAGGCTGAGGAGCTCTGACTTACGCATGTACTTGGGCCTTGAGTTGACTTTCCTCTGCTGTCCATCTTTAGCTAGGCTCCTGCTCTGATCTGAGGCTTCCCAGGATACCTTTTGCCTGGCTTATGTGGCATAAGGACAGAACAGGCCAGGCAGAGGCAAGCTCTGGCTTATGTGACTATCGTGTTTCTGAATAGATTGACATGTTACCATCTATTATTCCCTGCAGTGGTTAATCTTCACTGTCAACTTGACTAGATTTAGAATCACCTGGGTGATGGGTGAGGCCCATCTGGGGTTGTCCATGAGGGCATTTCCAGAGAGGACAGACTGAGCAAGGAAGACCCACCCTGAAGAAGGAAGGCACTATCCCATGGGCTGGGGGCCTGAAAGAAATCAAAGGGCAAAAAAGGAAAAAGGCAGCTGAGCCCAGTGTTCCCTCTCTCTGCTTCCTGAAGCACCATGATGTGAACTACTCTGCTCTGCCATGCCCCCCAACTAGGATGGATCCACACCTCTGAAACCATGAGCAACATCTTTCTTCCTTCAAGTTATTTCTGCCAGGCATTTGTTCACAGTGATGCACAAGCTGACTAATGCAGCCCCTATGGGTCTGCAGGATGGGAGCCTGGCCCAGAGATTTCCCTTTCCTGGTGCTCACGACACCACCTTTTCCCCAACCCTGATGGTTAGTCCACAAAATAGGATCTTGGTGGATTCACCAAGGGAAGAGAACCTTTGGTTATCTGTCGACGCTTTGACTTGATCACATACTTTCTTAAAATACCATTTATTTTACTGGTATTTGAAAAAGTGATTTGAGAGCTGTTAACTCTGTCAAGCAAGCTCCATTACTGTTCGTGCTGCTTTTTTGGTACAGATTTATCTGCTGACCTCTGAAATTTCAGTCGGGACCATGGCAGCTTCTTGGATTTTCTGGGCAGTTGGGGACCACAGTCTGCCTTTTTCCCTTTCTCAGGATCATGGGATGACTCTGAGCCCAACTAGCAGTCTGTGGGAGCCGACATGCCCCTTACGGGTACTTTGGGTAGGTGACTTTGGAGTTACCTGGTCACTGATTTGATTGTTTTGAGAGCCACACAGAAGGCCTTAATTTGCTCATAGAGAACTTCAGCCAAGTAACCCATGGACAGAACAGGCTCTCAGCTAGACTGAGAGGATGCTCTTCCCTTTCAACCCTTCCTTGGGAAGAGTCCTGGGGGCATCGATCCTGATGCATCCACTAACAATGAGCAGAACAAGAAGAAAAATTACCACCATACGTTCATTCTTATTTTTCCTGTTTCAAATAAAAAAAAAATGTTTGTGCCTCTATTTGTTCTTTCAACTTGAGCTGACATTTTCTTCCCTAATGTTGTCTTTCGAGACTCCCTCAGAAACCCCAGCAGCCCCAGTGTTTATCTGCAAAGGTAATGAGACTCTTTCCCCAGCATGGGTCCAAGGAAGCAGGTGTTTCTCTGGCAGTGCAGGCTGCCAGGTCAATGTCAATGTCAGAAATCTGGGCATGGCCAAGTTAAACAGGCACACATGTGCCCTTGCTGTCTGAGGTGTAGGTGGGCAATGGGGTGCACAGGTGAAATCTTGGCGCCTCTGTTTCTGCTCAGTGGAGCATCTATCCACTGTGGGGACTTTTCGTGAGAAATCATTTATTTTTCTCACTGAATTTGAAGTCATCCTATCCCTTTCCACAGGTTTCAGGTAATAAGTGAGCCCTAGGGAGGACAGAAGGCTAGGTGAGACAGGCAAGATAGGGAGGTTCAGTTGGTTTTAACCTAGTGTTGGTAGCAGAGCCCAATTTGAGGGTATACAGGGGTTACTTAATCTTTCTCACAGCACTGTGAGTGAGGGGAGCTCTATTTTGCTCCTCATTCTTCAGAGGAGGGGACAGGGGCTAACAGGGAGTAATTAACTCCTCATGGTCACTCAGCTAGGAAGTGGGCTTGCAGAATACATGGAATTTGCCTTAGCAATTCCCTCTCTTACTAACTGTGCTGCTATGCAGGTGACCTTGCTGCCCTATTCAGTGCATCTGTGGGTTCATATGAAGATTTAGAGCACCTGACCCAACCAGGCTGGGATGCATGCAAGAGGACTAAGTCTTCCTTGGGGCAATCACCACTCATTCTGCTCACTGCTTATGGGAGTCTCCAGATCCTTGGAGAAGAGCAACCAGGAGCTGGAATTGGAGATGACAGTGAGCTCTGGAGAGTTTATTGCACAATAATCCGCACAGAATGGAGGTTCTCAAAGGATGGTCCCCGATGCAGGAGCATCTGAGAGCTTGTTAGAAATGCAAATCCTCCAGCTCCACCTAGACCCACTGCATCGGAGACTCAGAGCCTGGGGCTCAGCACTCCATATTTTAGCAAGCCCTTGAGGTGATACTGCTTAGTGCTAAATAGGTTTCCTCCTAGAGTTTGTGCTCTGCCATCCTTAGGAAACCCTTTCATTGTTCTCAGAACAGCTGAGATTCAACAGAAAGAGGAGCAGGAGTGGGTGGAGTCTGCCTGGCATCTAGAGGGTTGAGTGGTGGCAGAGAGACCACATCCTTCCTGGAAAGGATGCCCTGGGGCCGGGGAGTGCTCTGCCTTCCAGGAGGTGAATCCTGAGTGCTCCTGCTTCCATGTTCTCTTTGTGGCTCCTGCTGGCTCAGCGTTCCTGACTCTCAGGGGACGGGGCTTCTGGTTCCCAGCTACCTTTCTCCTCCCCACGCTCCCTCCCCTCCTGGAAGCCTTCTGACTTAGGAACATTTGTCCACATCTCCAATGCATGTGATTCTGATCATTAGCACCTTGTAGCTGGGATCCTTGCCTGGTAAATCTCTTTGTTCTCTCCAAATTCGGGGCAGGGAGGGGCAGGAAGCCTGGAGGAGCTCTCCTTTCAGCCTTCAGCTGCTCTAAGTAGAACAAAGCTGGAGTGTGGGGAAGGCGCTTTGATCCCAGACAATGAGAGCTGCTGGATTATTAAGTGTTTGGAGGGACCAGACAGCTTTGGCACAAAACATATCAGTTACTTCTCTTTCTTCTTCTGTTTTTTTAAAGACCTAATTCATGTACTAGAAACAACAACAAAAAAAGTCAAATGTTTTGAAAGAGGATGTTTTTATAGCTCTAAGTCTCAGGCATAACCTGAAACATCTGTGGGCCGGTGCCCCTCACAGGCTCTGAGGCTCTGCTCCGGGGCAGGAGGCTGCCCGTGCCTGTTGGGATGACACACGGCATTCGGGATCCCTGAGGGACTCTGAGGCCACAGAGTGGCATCTGGCACTGGAAAATGCAGGTGCTGAAAGGGACCTTGGGAAATTTGCTCATGTGTTCAACATAGCTTCTGTGTGCGTGTGTGTTAGATGCTATCGAGTTGAGTCTGACTTGTAGGAACTCTGTGTTCGACAGAATGAAACACTCCCTGACACTGAGCCATGCCAGGCCTGATGTCAGTGCTTTTCTGCTATTCATAGGGTTTTCAATGTGTGATGTCTGGTATTGTTTTGGGAGTGGGTTGCCAGGTCCTTCTCCTGCTTTTGTGGTACTGGGCATCGAATCCAGAGCCTCAGAGCACACAGAGCAAGCACTCTATCAATGGAGCTAAACCCCAGCCCAACATAGCTTCTAGGCATGGAGAATATTCCTACAGAGAGCACCTACTGTGTTGCACACCAACTCATGAAACCACTACCAAGTGCTCTGGAGCCTCTGTCTCTTCGTGTGACTCATGGCCATTGTAATAATACTCATGAGGTAGGCATTATTGTTAGCCCCATATTTCAGATGAGAAATACCAAGGCACAGAGAAGCTAGTAAGTTACCTAAGTCACACAGCTGAATAAATGACGGAACCAGGAGGCAAAATGGGGATGGCTCCAGGCCCATGTTGTTCACTGTAAGGCAAGGTTCCTGCCATGATGGTTTTAGTCCATCCAAGGAAGTGATGGGATGGTACAGGGAAAACCTAGCCCATTCCCTGTGCTAAGGATACCATCCTTACTGTGGCTGCAGTTACTTCTGTAGATAAACTTGGCATAGGGTGCAAAGGGCTATCTGGGAAGAGTGTCATGGGAACACAGAGGAGGGAACCTGGAGATCTGAGCTGCTAGATAGCCAGCCAGTGCAGCCTTACCTCATGGAAGAGATACCATTTGCACTCAGTGTCTAGAAACACAAAGGGTAGAGAAGGGACAAAGGTGGACCAGGCTGTGCAAAGACATTAGGAATAGACTAGACAGACACAGATGAGAAGGCTTGGAGGGTGCCTCTCCTTTCCAGGGTTTCAACTCAAGCCTCTCGGTAATGCCCAGCTTTAAAGAACCCCTGAGCTTCTGCTGTGTCAAAATGATGGAGTTAGAACCAGAAGAGAACAGTGTAGAAAGGACCTCTGCATGTGCCTTGGGTTCATGCAGAAAGTTATGCCCAGAAAGCAGAAGCCATTTGTGAGGGTTTGACCATTTGCCGCTCTTGCCCTCTCCACACCTTTTAACTCCAGGTAGCTTGAATTTCTGAGAATCTCCTGGATGGACTTTGACTGCACACAGCCCTGGTCTTGCATCTCTTATGCTAATTACCCCTCTGAGAATGCCCTTCTATCCTGGATGCTCATGTGTCACCCACAATCAAGCCCAGCTAAGGTGTCACTTCCTCCAGGCAGCATTCCATGATCTTCCTAGCTGGGAGCAATTCCTTCCTCCTCTCAATTTCTGTGGCAATCTGGCTTTCTGTCTTGTGCTGTGTGCATGTCTTATCCTCCTTGTTGGGTGCTAATCTCCTTCTAGGCAAGAGCCTTATGTAATTTAGTGGCCCCAATACCTCATAGAGGACCTAGTCACAGTGATATGTACTCAGTAGTCAAAAATGTAATAATGATCACATTAAGAAGTACGTGTTAGAGCCCCCATTCTGACTGTTTAGTTGAGTGGGGAACTGTGCTTAGGAAAACAAAACCTGGGGAAGAAAGGCTTTGGAGAGGTCACATGGGCTAGAACTCACCATCAGGAGGGGCCCTTGGATTGGGGACATAAGCAGCTGTCCATCAGCTTTCTCTGTTCCACCATGATGGAGAGAGAATAGATCTCCAATATGTCTCCTAAAATGACAATTCAACACTATTTAGTAAATAATGGATGGGGCTCAGAACATGCCACCCCAAAATATAACAATTTGGCCTTTGGGAAGATCGGGACAATTACTCTGTCTTTCTCCTTCCTTGTTCTTCTCCCCTGAAGCAGATCATAGGGCTCTCACTGGAAAGGTGCCCTTACTGTGCCCTGAGGCAAGCAACAACTTCATCTCCTGATACACGGACACAGAGAAAAGTCCAAACAGACAGGCCTTCATAAGTACTCCTCAGCTTATTACCTTTGATAGTAACCCCTTTTCCTATCACAGCCCCTACAATTATCCACATCTTCACTGAACTTAGCAGAAAAACACAAAGTTTTCCTAGTATCTTTGGGTCTTCATTTCCAAAGCCACTCATGTCATGTAACATTTACATTAAATAAATTTGTATGATTTTCTCTTGTTAATCTGTCTTTCGTGATAGGCACCTTAGCCATGAACTTAAGATGGGAAGAAGGGATATTTCTCTTCCTCTTTGGAACATTCCTGAGCAGCTAATGACACATCACTCAGAATATGGTCCTAAAACGACTAAAAAAGGCCTGGATTCGGCTGTATTCTTGAATTCCAAAGGCCTGATATGCCTGTGATTTTTTTTTCCTTGGTGCCAAATCAGCTCTGCTTATCGACTGCTATTTTAATGAAACCTCCTGGTACCAGCTCAGGAAGGATATTTTTATTAGATACGACTGGGCGGATTCTCACATTGAAAGCATTTGGTGTAAAACATGAATGCAGACAGTCCTCAGATATCTTTCCAAATATTTCCTTTGAAATCGGAAAATTACCAAGGAACTTGTGATAGGAAGATGAAATAGGGAATTATAAAAACAAGGATGGCATGCTTTTCTCTCCCCCCCGCTCCACAAACCTGCATGGGTGGGGCTTTGGGGATTTGGAAATCAACAGAATTGGAGGAGATGGGAACAGACCTGGAGCTGAGTAGTCCAGGCCCTGGCTGTTGCCATGAGGGGCCATAAGACTGTCCTCGCTTTGTCTTGCCCTCTGCTCTCCCAGCTTCTCCTCTAACTTCCCCTTGGGTGCTACAGTCATGCAGAGAAGGTAATAACAGACCTGATTCATGTGTAGTTGACTCTACTAATTCATAGTGGATGTGGCATTGTTGTTCACAACTGTGCATCAAAGAGAACATGACCAACAATATTTATCAGCCATTGACCCTCCCTTCCTAACTGCAAATCGTTTTCAAGATCATCCACCTCCCCTGAAAGCACAGTAGAGTGCTAGGCATATGGCTTGGGTCCTGGAGCCCCCAGCCTGAGCTCAAACATTAGCTTTACTGCCTTATGGATGGTTGACCTTGAGCAAGTTACTTTACCCTTCTGTGCCTCAGTTGCTGTATTATCAACACAAATATAGACTATAGTACTCATCTCATAGGATTGTTGTAAGAAGACAATTTATGCCACATGCTCAACCATATCTGGCATATAGTAAACACTCAATAAACACTATCATTGCCATTATCATAAAGATCCATCTATCTTGGCAAGTGGAGGGAATGGGGAATCAAATATTTTCCTCAGAGTTTATATTAGTTAGCTTTTGCATTGCTGTGACAGAAATATGTGACACAGACAAGGAAGGAAAGTTTCATTTTAGCTCACAGTTTCAGAGTCCATAGTAGCAAAGTCCATAGTAGCAAAGAAACCATGGTCAAGGGACTCAATCCATGGCATCAGGAGCCAGTGGCAGAGGCTCTTCACATTATAGTGGAATAGGAGCATAGATTATTAACTAGAACCAGAGGCCAGGTAACACCTTTACAAGCCCGCCCCCAGTGACCTATTTCTGTCAACTAGGACTCACCTTCTAAAGGTTCCACAGCTCCAAAGAGTAGTGCCACCAACCGGGGACCAAGCATTTAAACATGAGGTTTGTGGAGGCATTTTATATTCAATCCATAACAGAGTTCTTACCCAATAATCCTACTGTCTAGGGACAGACATATAGCAATTGTCTATGAACTCTGAACAATTTCCACATGTACTTGAGCTTTTCTGAACTCCGGACACTGCTGAGGTTGTTGAAATCTCTTCAGTTAGTCAATGTGCTTTGACACCCAACAAGCTCACTTGAGCTCACAATGGAAGAAAAGTGTTCAAATCAAGAGAGGGTGCAGATCATTTGTGAGGGGGCTGTTTTCCTAGATAGAACCGTTTCAGAGGACATGAAACATGGACAATGATAAGGAGACATTTAACTCCAGAATCCTGCTGCTTAACCAGACAGCCTAACATGATTTCGCTGATTCCTGTCGAAACTCCCTCTCAAGACTTACCACTATCTCAATTTTGTTCTCTGCATTCCGTGGACCAGCAGACTGAGTCTCAGAGAAATCGATCATCAGCAGGAGAACCTTCTGACCACTGAAGGGAAGAGATGGAGACGTATTTCAGAGAGAAAAAGTGCGTCAACATGCTCATGTGCGTCACCCAGCAAGCCTTGGGAGGAGCTTAGGTTCATTCACACCAACAGGAAGATAAAGGGGCCTCAACCTCCCTGACCTGGAAATAATATTTGTTTTCTTGTCCTTGGGATTTTCTGAATATTGGTGTATGATCTAAGGCATTCCTTAGTGACAAGAAGTCCCTTGGGATGGGATGATAGCTATTGCATGAAATCTGTGGACCCTCGCTCCTGGGCTGAGCTCCCATACATGGCTGGTTATGTCACGGCCTCTTCTCACTCTTCCAGGCTCACACTCTTCCTTTTGCTTTTCCTTATCTGAGTCTTCTTCTCAACTCCCCTTCCTGGTCCAACTCCAAAGCTCTGGCCTGGCCCTTTCTGGGCTCAGTGTTCTGCTTTGGCTCTGTCTAGGACGCACTGGTTCTTTAAGACTGGACCCATTACTTGTTCTGCTATCTCCTTGCTTTGCTCTCAGCTCTTTTTCTGGAACATCAGATCAGGTGGGCCTCACCTGCCCCCTGACTCCACCCTCAAATTCTCACCTCTGTAGGCTGGAGGAGTCTCTCAGGAGCAAGGTGGGAGAGTCCTCCACATTCAGGGACCCTCACTATTTTCCTCTCCTCACTGGCAGGGCCATTCAGAGTGGTGACCTTGGGCTAGGATACAAGAAGGTCTCCCTTTTCCTGGAACATATGACTAGTGGGCCATCTCTTTTGTCTCCCATGCCAACTTTGATTCCCCAGCCATGTGGACTGGTGGAGTCCCAGGTTGTTCTGTGATGGATCAGCAATGTCTTTCCTGGTCACAGGGTAAGATATGTTTATACTTTAGGTCCCTTCTGTACACTCTTCTCATCATTCTAGACTTTGTTTCTAGACTCTTTTTTGAAGGACATAATTTGGGGCAGAGTAAAAATTATTTGTGTTTGTTGCTGAGCTGAAGGGTGCCTCTCTGAGAATGAATCTCTTGGTACTTTTTGAGAACTGGGAAGTTATAGCACAGAAACAAAATCCCCTAGAAAGGAAAGACATGTTTCTAAATCATCCACTTATACCAGACTCTGAGATACCTTCATTAGTGTATAATCTAGAGTGTTTCTAGACTCATGAATGGTGAATGAGACCAGCTTGGCTCTTCTATCCATGCACTGCAGAAGTCCAAAGAATTTCCAAAAATTTTTGTGCTGTTTAAGTGATCCTGGCCTTAAGACAGAACAACAACAACAAAAAATCCTTTTAGGAGCAACTGTATGTAAAAGACAGTCAGAGTTGTAAAGATCTCTTTATTTTCCCTTAAATATAAATACATTTTGGGTTCTAATTCTCATAAAAACCAACTGCAAAACCCTAAGGATGGATGTTTTTAATCCCACATTCCAGATGAAAAAACTGAGAATGTATTAGAGATTTTTAACTATGTTTTCTTCTCTCACATAATAAATAAGTAGGAGATTCATTATTCAAATCTAGGTCTACATAACTCCAGACCCATGTTTGTTGCACCAACTTAAAGTGATTTCGGGCTTTCAGATTCAAAGACCAGTTTAATTGTGTAACGGACATGGGTTATAATGTCATCTTTATATCAGTATTGTAGATGAAGTCCAGTCTCTTGGGTGGTATTGTAATGTATACAAAACAACTAGAATTTCCACCTACTTAATTTAAATTTTGACCCTCAGGTTTTTAAGTAGAAGGAGTGATGGAACAAATAACTACATGGTATTTTACGGCGTTTTGCAAACCTGGAATGAATCAAGCACCAGCATCAGGGTCTATAAGAAGCTTCATCTCCTAGGAATATACGTTCTGGTACCTTAGTTAAAAATTGCTGGATTCCAGATCTTATTAGAAATCTGCTTGCAATTATGCACTGTCCCAATTTTATCTTCAGAATTGAATTAATTAGCCCCAAAACATTTGCATGTGTAATTTGTTTTTTTCTTCAGATGCACTGTGATAACAAGCCATTCTTTTACATCATTAAGATGGAAACATATTATATTTTCATGCAAAGCAGAATCTGTTATTTTTGAAGTGTCTATTCCCCTTGTGCTTAAAATATTCAGAAAGTAAGTGTGTGTCAGACAATGGGTGCCCTGGGCCTTTGGAAGTCAAACTTTCAGCTCATGTGGCTGTGGATGGTTTTATCTGTAACGCATGGAAGCTATTCCACATGGAAGGATTCACAGGAGTTACAACTTCATTACAGCTCTCACTGAAGGCTAGTTCCTAATTTGAAGCGGTGTTGGGCATAAGAATCGAAGGAGGAAAGGCTGGAAATTGTAACTGGCATTGGTCTTTATGGTATCATTTAAAACCAAAACTTTATAGCTGATTTCTGTCTTTCGACCTTGGAGCCTTGAGAACTCATAGCCATTTTTGGAAACATATCCACCTTGATTAACCTCATTGTCTATAAAGTTACAGTCCATGAAACTGCCTCTTCTGACACTTTTTATTACAGGAGATTACTGTGAAAATACATTTTAAAATGTTATTGATTATAAAATGGCAAAGAGAAGAGGTTTATCTAATTACCAAATATATATTCCCACTGTTTGATAGATGTAAGGAAATAGGATTTTATTGACTATTCCTGGGAAACTGGGTGACTTTCTCACCTGAATTTACAGAGATGCATACCACTGGCTTTTACTTTAAACATCAGAAACAACCTAAGAAGGTATGCTATATGAAGACATTTTTAAACTAATCAACTGTCTTTATAAAGTTCTGACCCAAGTCTACATATAATTTGTGTGTGTATGTGTGTGTGTGTGTGTGTGTGTATGCTGGGCATTGAACCTCAGTCCTCATGTATGCTGAGCATATTCTCTGCCATTGAGGTACATCTCTAGTCTCTATAATCTACTTTTCCTTCTCTGTCTCAACACATTGATAAAACAAATGGAAATATACTCATTCTTTTCTGCTTTTTTAAAGTCCAGGTTAAAGTTATCATAATGTTGATATCAAAATCATGCTGTCTGGAACTGCATGGACTTCAAAGAATGATCTATGTTTGAATTCAGTCTTTGACTGTGTGCAGAAGTGACCATGAGGAATTTATTTATGTTCTCTGGCCTCTGTTTCCTCTCCTGTAAAGTTGCTGTTAGGTGCCATTGAGTTGGGGCTGACTCATAACGACCCTATGCATAACAGAAAGCATTCCACAACACTGTGCCATGCCCAGTGCTATGTCAGTGCTTCTCTGTTACTCATAGGGTTTTCAATGGCAGGTTGTTTCAAAATTGTTTCAAGAGTGTGCTGCCATGTCCTTATCTGAGTTTTGCAGTGCTTGAGATCGAACTCAGGGCCTCAGAGAGCACAGAGCAGCACTCTACCAACTGAGCAAAAAGCATGTAAGGATGTGAGCCAACATACACAGCTCCTAATGGGCTGATCAAGCAGAGAGAACAAGTGTAAGTAGTGATCTTGGTGTTTAGCTTGGAGGGGGTGATTGTTAGGGTATATGCTAGCTGTCAATGTGTGTTAAGAAAATGTGCATGTAAAAATAGTTAAGTTAATGGTATCTGTTGTCCTCCAGGCAGACTTGGGATCAAGGTGATATATCTGTTTTAACTGGAATTACTTGGTGCTGTAGGAACTAGGCTCCCTGTCAGGAAAGGAATCAAGTAGGGCTGGACATCCCAGTGGAGGTTGCTGTGGTATGTCAGGATTGGATGGAAATCAGACTATGTGACTCCCTATGTAGAGATCTTACCACAAATCAGACTGCAGGATCAGATGTTTCGCTCCTCTTGATGCCTTGTGGATGTGGTCTCCATGGATCCGCGTCTCTTCCATCGGCTCATTTCTTGCTCATTTGGTTCCTCTTGGTCTCCTTCTAGTTCTGACTGATACCCACAAGTCTCCCAGGCCAGAAAGCCTCCATCCAGTCTTTCACTCCATGTTCATTGCCTTCCAGCCCCTGCTCCTTACATCCTCCATCCTCCACCTGGAACACTCCCCTTCCCTCGCATCCTCAGATTTCCAACTCCCATCAGGACCACAGACATCCGCCTGTGACTGTTTTCCCTTCACTCAAGTTTACTAAATTTCTAAGAAAAGACAACCCTGAGAAAATCCAAATGCCATCTTTGGGGCCAATTCTTGGACTGACTTCTTGAGTTGCTGGCTTCATTTAATAAATGGCACACGGGAAAGGGGGTGGGCTTTACTTGTAGATCCAGCTTTAAATTCTATCCATATAGTGCTAACTGTGGGATCTTTGGTAAGTCTCTTCACATTTCTGAGTCTCTCTCTCTCTTTATGTTGTAAAATCACCTACTTTTAAAAGCTTGTGTGGATTGGACGGGCTTTATGCAAATTTTAACTTCATGTAAATCCCAGGACATGCAATGGATGTTCAGTAAATGGCTGCTTGTAATATTCTCACCTCTGCTTACCTTCCCAGCATCACCATTTCAAGGGGTTTACAGTTTTCAAAATCATTTTTCACCTCTTTGCATTTCCTTCAGAAGCATTTTGAAAAATTTATATGACCTGTGACAAGAGCAACTTATATCAAATTCTGCTGCTTCCAGAAAACCTTTCCCAATAAAGGAAATAGGATTCTACTTAAACTAATCTCCATTCTGGTTTCCTTTCTGCAAAAACAGAAAAGGCAACCTGCTGTGTGTGAAGCGCAGAGAAATGCCCACTTCTCAGGTACCTTCTACACACATTTGCCCTTGCTGCTGCCTATAATTTGCTGTAGAGAGCCTTACTGGTTTCTAAGAAGGTGGTTGGGTACCTTCCCAGGGGAGAACGCACTGAGGGACCATTTGAGTTAACTCTTCCTTTACATGGCAGATGTTAGGAATGAGTGCAGCAGTAACATGGTAGAAACGACAGAGGATCTGCACTCAGATAGAACAAGGCCTTGCTGTCATAGTTATCTCCTGCTATTATTAGACATGGTATGTCCTCCAGGGGTTCATGTGTTGGAGGCTTGGTCCTCAATGTAGTGGTATAAGATGTGGTAGAACCTTTAAGGGGTGAGGCCTAGCAGAAGGTGGTTAGGTTATTGGGGCCATCACCTCAGATGGGATTAATGCTGGTCTCAGGGAGTGAGTCAGTTCTCACCAGAGTGGGTTGATACAAAAGAGTAAGTCTGGCCCCTGAATCCCTCTTTTGCTGCTTATCTTGTCATGTGATCTTGTCTGCATGCACTGCTGCTATTATGATGCAATCTTCATGAGGCTCTCAGCAGAACTCAGGAAAAGTTAGCACCAGGTGCTTAAACTTTTAAAACTGTGAGCTAACTAAACCTCTTTATGTATTAATTAGCTTCAGTTATTTTGTTATAGCAACAGAAAACAACAACATGGCAATTCCTAAATCAAGAGTCAGCAAGTTTTTTCTTTGAAAGATCAGATAGTAAATATTTCAGACTTGGTAGGCAGCGTGATCTTGGTTGCAGTCATGCAACTTTGCCATTGTGTCTTGAAAGCAGCTGCAAATCAAATGTAAATGAGTGAATGTGGTTGTGTTCCTAAGAAATTTGATTTATAGAAACAGAAGCCAAGCTCAACTGTGGCTCTAAGCATTATTTTGCCAAACTGTGGCTGACCCATGCCTCACTATACTCACCTTCAACATGGACATAATAGAGTTTCATGAAGATTAAATAGAATAATGCAAGTGAGATAAACCAGCACATAGCCTGACCTCTAAAAGATCTCAAAAAAAGTTACTTCTTTCCTCCTCCCTTTTCTCCTAAGTGCTTCTGCACAGTGAAAAGTTAGGATAAAATGCACACAAAGGTCCTTTCCAGCCCTTTGATTTTATGAAATTGCCCTTTGAAAAAAGATCAAGCAAGAAAGAGCATGCCAGAGAGAGAAATTGTACGCATGTTCTTTTTCTCTGCAAAGTCTGACCACAAGAAGCATTAAATCAATCAGACGACAAAGCAGAATATGAAAAAATTGAGTTGGTTTGGTCCCAAGTATGTAAGAAGCCTGTGCTATTGGGATCAGATGAAGAAAAAGAAATAAAAAAGTGAAGGAAACATTTTCTGCACATGATGTGCCCTGGCTATTCTGTGACTCTCACATAATTCATCACAGGAAAACTTTGAGCGCAGTAAACATTTCGCTTAGTTTTGTGGCTTCTCTGATCAAGAACAAAGCCATTAACATAAACGCAGATAAATACAAGACAAATAATGATATTCTCAATTGCTTCCGTATCAACCAGCTTAGCTCATCAATCTTGGCTGACTGGTTAAGAAGGAACTGAAGAATTTATAACTGGGGAAGATTTCTTTCTAGAGCGTTTCCACCTCACAGAGGAGGGGAAGGATGAATCATTAAGAATGTCCAAGGAAACCAAATGAATGCTCTTCGTCTTTGGACCTTCCTATCCCAGATACATGGGAGAAGGGCCTGGCAATCCACTCCCAAGGCAATCCCGAAACAGTCAGCCATTGAAAACCCTCTGAGGGTCGCTATGAGTCGGATACCGACTCGACGGCACCTAACAACATCCCAGATACAGTCTCATTGTCTAAATGCTCTACCTTTCTCAGGCTGGGGCCCCTGTCTGTGGCCTTTCTTCAGACAAGCTTATGACTATTTTTGATACACACAGTGCCCTCTCTGGGCACCCATTGGGACAAGGTGGGTCTGAGGGAGATGTTGGCACACTCATCCTAATGCTGGAATGAATGAGTGGGGGGACAAGAGTTGGCAAGCTTCCTCTGTTCTTGGTATTGATGCAAATGTCCCATCACAGGTGGTTCAGTGCCAGCATTCCTCAACTCCCAGCTCTGTGTACCTCTTCCAGACTCACTTCACTGATTTCACTTTCTTGTCCACTTTTAAACAGCAATAACTCTTGTCTTTCTCTAATTCCTCCTCTTACTCTTGTTGTTGCTGTTATTGTTAGGTGCCATTGAGTCAGGTGAGACTTATAGCAACCCTCATAGGATTTGCAATGGCTGATTGTTTCAGGATTATTTTGGGAGTGGGTTGCCAGATCCTTCTCCTGTTTTTGCAGTGCTGGGGATTGATCCCAGGGCCTCATTAACATTCCCCAAATCAACTCATGCACTCCTGTGGTAACAAACATCACCAACATTCTAATGATTTCCTCATCTTCATCTCCCACTCTGGCTTCTCCTGCTTTATATTCAAGTCCTAGTTGCTATTATCTCCTGAATGCCCATCCAGCATGTCACATTGAACATATCTCCAGTTCATGACTCTGCCTTGCTCCTGCTGAGTCTTTATTGGTAACAGCTCTGTTCTCTACCCAGTAGAACAGATCAGAAATTAGGCAATGCTTGAAGCTTCCCTTTTGCTCAGCCATACAATCTCATCAGTAGTCATGACTATAGGTAAGAACTTCCTGGAAATCCCTTAAATGCATTTCCTTCTCATGTGCTTCATCCAACTCATAGTGACAGGACTCTGTCTCTGACCACAGAAGTACTTCATTTTTGTGTCTTTGCCTCTAGTTTTTCCTTCCTCTCTCTCTTCCACAGTTAATACTTTAGGTTTTCTAGGTTCTGTGATTGCCTGCAGCTGTACCACTGTGGCCTTGGATCCCATCAGATCTCGGAAACTAGCAGGGTCGGACCTGGTTAGTACTTGGAATAGGAGACCTCCTGGGAACACCATGTGCTGTAGGCTTGGGAGAAGGACCTGGCAACCCCCTCCAAAAGAACAATCAGCCATTGAAAACCCTATGAATGGCAGAGAAGCACTAACAATACTGTTTTGCTTGCTGTATGTAGAGTTGCTATGAGTCAGATACAGTCTTGATGGCACCTATACAATAACAGGTTCTATGATTGTGTAACATAAGTAGCATTTCCAAATGATGCATGTGTCCACATTATGCAGGAGCCACTTGCCCCCTGGGGACAGGTTTAGAACTAAAGTAGGAATTCATGATTCACAAGTGATATATGCAGTACAGTGGTCTGTCCTCTCTGAAACTCATGTTGAAATTTGAATGCCTTTGCAGCAGTGTTGGGAGGTAGGAACTAGTAGAAGGTGTTCAAGCAATGGGACCGGAGCCTTCATCAATTGATTAATGTCATTCTCAAGTGAGCTCTTGCTCTTTTGGCATTGAAGTAGTTATCACAAGAGTGAGTTGTTATAAAGCAAGGCTGCCATTTGTGTTTATTCTCTTTCCTACAGGCTCACTTGCCCTTTGGCTTTCTACCATGGGATGTATGACCTCGTCCTTACCAGATGTAGCTACCCACTATTGAATTTCTTAGCTGTTGGAACTGTGAGGTATATGGACCTACTTTCTTCATAAATTATCTAGTCTCAGATGCTCTGTTATAGCAACAGAAGATAGACAAAGATGATCTGATCTAATGAAGAGATACTTGTATTTTCAGCCTCAGAAGGTCAGGCTATATGATTTAGCATTCTTAAATCTTCTAACATCCTCTCAATGAAAATATTATTTTCTCTAATATTATAACTAAGGAAACACTCTTTCAACTTGTTAATATTTGAGGCTCTCTTAGTTGTTGTTATTGTTAGTTGCAATCAAGTTGGGTCCAACTCATAGCGACCCTATATACCAAAGAATGAAACCTGGCATTGTCCCATGCACATGATCTTTTTTATGCTTAATCCCATTGTTTGTGTAGGCATTGTGTCACTCCATCTAGTTGAAGGTCTTCCTTCTTTTCATTGACCTGCCGCTCTACCAAACATGACGGCCTTCTCCAGGAATTTTTTCCTCCTGACAACATGTCCAAAATACATAACACATAGTCCAGCTATCCTTTCTTCCAAGGAGCACTCTGGTTGTACTTCTAGAGCTGATCTGTTCATTCTTCTGGAAGTCCATGACATAATGAATATTTGGCTCCAGCACCATAATTCAAAACCAGATTCTTCTTCTGTCTCCCTTATTGGCTGTCCAGCTTTCATAAGCATATGATGCAATTGAAAATAACATGGCATGAGTCAAGCACACCTTTGTCTTCAATGTGAAATCTTTACTTTCAACACTTTAAAGATGTCTTTTGCAAATATTGTGCACAATTAAATGCATCTTTTGATTTCTTAACTGCTGCTTCCATGGGTATTGATCGTAGAACCAAGTAAAGAAAAATCTTGGACAACCTCAATCTTTTCTCCATTTATCATGAAGTTGCCTACTGATCCATTTGTAAGGATTTTTGTTTTCTTGATGTAGAGAAGCAATCTATACTGAGGGCTGTGTTCTTTGATCTTCATCAGTAAGTGTTTCAAATCCTCTTCACTTTCAGCAAGCAAAGTTGTGTTATCTGCATAACTCAGGTTGATAATGAGTCTTCCTCCAATCCAACAGAACTCTAATACTAGAGAAGATGTCATGCTCTTATTCACAAAGTCCAACTTCTTGGATTATTTGCTCACCATAGAGATTGAAGGGCTGGGATTTAGCTCTGTTGGTAGAGCAACACTCTGTAGTCCCTGAGGTCCTGAGTTTGAGTCCCATCATCCCAAAAATGGGAGAAGACATTATGTCTTCCTTTTACTTTAGCTGCTCCATGTTCAAGGGCACGTTTCAGAATCTCTTTTGGTATGTAACTTGGTCTTTTCTTTTTTTCTATCTTTTTAATCACCTTTTGCTTTTTGTATGAATGACGTCTTTGCTGTCATGCCACAACTCATCTGGTCTTCTATCATTAGTGTCTAATGCATCAAATCAGTTCTTGAGATGTTCTCTAAACTCAGGTGTGATGTAATGAAGGTCATATGTTGGCTCTTGTAAACTTGTTCTAATTTTCTTCTGTTTCAGTTTGAACCTGTGTATGGGCAGCTGATGGTCTGATCCACAATGAGCACCTGGTCTTATTCTGACTTCTGACATTGAGCTTTTCCATAATCTCTTTCCACAAATGTTGTCAATTTAGTTCCTGTATATTCCATCTGGTGAATTCCATTTGTATGGTTGCCATCATGTTGGCTAGAAAGTGTATTTGCAATGAAAAGGTCATTGATCTGACAAGATTCTATCATTCAATTTCCAGTATCGTTCTGTCACAAGGCCATATTGTCCAACTACTGAATCACCTTCTTTGTTTCCAACTTTTGCATTCCAACCACCAATAATTATCTGTACATTCTGATTGCATGTTTGATCAATTTCAGACTGAAGAAGCTGGTAAAAATCTTCCCTTTCTTCATTTGTGACCTTCATGGTAGGTGTGTCCATTTGAATAGTAGCCATATTAACTGGTCTTCTTTGTTGGCATATGAATATTATTCTATCACTGACAGCATTGTACTACAGGACAGATTTTGACATATCTTTTTTGATGATGAATGCAACCCCATTTCTCTTTAAGTTATTCCCAGCATAGTAGACCATATGATTTTTGTTTTTGTTAGGAGCTGTCAAGTCATGTTGGACTCATAACAACCCTCATAGGGTTTTCAATGGCTGATTGTGAGATTGTTTCAGGAATGGGCTGCTATATTCTTCTCCCATTTTTGTGTCCCTGGGTATCAAATCTAGGGCCTCAGAGAGTACAGAGTGGCATTCTACCAACTGAACTAAACCATATGATTATCTGATTTAAAGTGGCCAATATTAGTCCATTTTAGCTCACTGATGCCTAGAATGTTGATGTTTATGCACTCCATTTCCCTTCTGATGGTTTCTAATTTTCTTAGATTCATACTACATATATTTCACATTCCAATTATTAATGGATACTTACAGTTGTTTCTTCTTATTTTGAGTGGTGCCACATCAGCAAATGGAGGTCCCAGGGGCTTTACTCTATTCCCATCATTAAGGTCAACTCTCTTTGAGGAGGCAGCTCTTTCCCAGTTGTTTCTTGAATGCTTTTCAGCCCAGGGCCTCATTTTCTTGTTTTTCTTGTACCATATTTGACAGTGCTTCTCTGCTATTTGTAGGGTTTTCAATGGTTAATTATTTTGGAAGTGGGCTGCCAGGTTCTTTTCCCTAGTCTGTCTTAATCTGGAAGCTGTGGGTCACTCCTCCCCATGGCTGGGACTGGGCTAGCTTTTTCTTCTCCCACTGGGATCCTGGGATGGGGACCCCACACTGAGGGGGAACTGGCTAGGCGTGGCAGACAGAGTCAAGGGTGGATGGTTTCAGGATGCCTTTAGGACAGATTTTATTGTGCAGCTCCTTTCACGACATAAAGCCCTCAAGTCCACCCCTTTGGGATAGTGGAAGTATCTTGGCCTTGCGAGTGGCTGTCCAGGTCCCAGCATCCTGGATGTCTTCTGCATAGGTCTGGATGTCTTCTGCATAGGTCAACTTCTCTTCCACTGCTGTTGGTTCCCTCTGGTGATGGAGTGGCCTCTGTGAGGACAGGCAGACTTCTCTTTTGATCTGGTGAGCGCAACTTCCGAGATGATGGGGTGGCAGGACTGTGCGGTGGTACCGGATGGCTCAGATGGCAATGGAATGGCTTGGTGGTAAAATGGCTGCTGAGTGCCCTGTGCACTGTCCTTATATAGTAATGGCCTCAATCATATATAGAGGGGTTGAGGGCAATCAATTAGAGTGACATTTAAATCACTGGGGGCCATCTTGCCTGGGGCCATAGATCAGACCTCCAGGTGGACTAGATAGGCCCTTATCCAAACCAAGTTTCCTCTCTATCCCCTGAGGCTATCCCATAGATTTCCCTACAGAAGCTCAGCTGAAACCTGCCCACCAGGGGTGGCCCTGCTGGTTTCTGAATTACTGATGGCATAGCTTTCAGCATCACAGAAACACACAAAACCCCACAGTAAGGCAAACTGGTAGACAAATGGGGGATCTCTTAGTTAGGATGTGACAAATCCAGGATTCAAATCTACAGCTTCCTGTGAATAAAATCTCACCCTTAGTTACCTGTGCTCATTTTCCTAATGAGGGAGGTAAAATGACTACTGATATTTTCACAGACATGTGGAGAAGAAACATGGCAAGTGTGGACATAGTCCAAATAGATGACCATAGAACACAAGCCCAAGGCGATCAGAGAGTTTATTATCCATTTTGTTCACTGAGTTATGTCTAGAACTTGGATAACTTCATCCCCACTTAGCAACTCAACAGGTGTTTATTGAATAAATGAATTAAATCACAAAATCCTACAAACTGGGTCATGAAAGATACATTGCCTTAATGAGCACTTCATTTTGCGACCATGATGATGTGTTTCTACATATCTTCTCCTCCTTGGGTGTGAGTGCTGTACAGACAGGACTTCCTCCCCTGGGCTTCTGTAGTCATGGGGAGGAGGGCAGTGGAGGTCAGATACTCGGTGATATTTGTTGGATGAATTCTTGGCCACTGAGTCTTTTGCTTCATGGCATAGTGTATGGAGTTTTTCATGTCCCTGTACATAATCTATTTTACCTTTCTGGGACTCTGCTTCTGGAAACAGTGACTCAAATCTGAGCCTTATGACCTCCACCTGGCTCTAAAGGAATTCTGGGAAGTACAGAAGCTGAACACTAGAAATGTCACATCTTCTTTCTCTTCTTGTTACTTTGCATGCCATCTTATTGTCTGTCTGCTCCATGAATTAGTTCTCTTTCAGCAGCAGAAGAGCAATAACAATTTTGTTGTTGTTAGGTGCCATTGAGTCAGGTCTGACTCATAGCAACTCTATGTACAACAGAATGAAACACTTCCTGCTCCTGCACCATGCCTGGCACTATTTCAGTGCTTCTCTGCTATTCATTGGATTTTTTGATTGTTTTGGAATTGTTTTAGGAGTGGGCTGCCAGATTCTTCTCCCATTTTTGCAGTGCTGGGGATTGAACCCAGGGCCTCAGAGAGCACAGAGCAGCACTCTACCAACTGAACTAAACTCCAGCCCAGCAATAACAATAGTAAAATAAAATTCAAATTCTTCTGCCTCTATTTCTTTGTCTCAGAAAATGTTTCATCCTGCATATCTCTGTACCTTTAGGTATCAATGTCAGAAGTACAGAGTAGTAGAAAGAACAAGACTTCCATGGCTAAAGAAATCAAAATCTGATCTTCATCCTACCTCTTGTCACATTCAGAAAATTTTAAAGCCCATTTAATTTACCTAAACCAGAGGTTCTTTATTGGTTAAATAAGGCTAATATGATATCTGCTTGACAATTTGCTCACTATCCCACAAGATGATGCAATGTTCTTAGCAGAGCCTTGTCTGTACACATTCATTTTCTTTCTCTAGATTTCTACACCTGTTTAATCCACATCTGTACCAACACAGATACGGCTCCTGGTATGTGAATTGGCCACTTGGAATGGAATTCTAACCACTTCTCAGGGTGATTGCATCAGTGTGTTGGTCACCCCAGCTGTCTGAATGGTCCCTGTCAGTCTGCGAGGTGCTCTGGCCTTTGGCTGGTGACATTTGGACCTGTCTCCCTGAATATCAATCTGCTCACAGGTGCTGGGCTGGAAGATGCCAGTCACTGCTCCCTTGGGCTGATCGGCATGCTGTGACATGTGCCTGTGGAGTCTGTGCAGACAGACAGGGAAGGATTGAGTTGACCCAACATCATCTGTCTGGCTGGACGCTCATTTTTCTTCTCCTGCCTGTCTTTCTCCTGCTCATTGCTTAAGATGTGTCTCAGGACTCTTTGCCCAGAGTGATCTTTCCACTTTCTCTACCTCCTCCAAGCCCCTCTAAATGTCAGTCTCGACCTTAACTTCAGACTTCAGTCACAGTGATGCATGAGCTCATTTATTTTATCTCTGCATCATTCATTCTTTGTTTGCTCTTTTTTTGTTTGTTTCCCTCTTTCAAAAATGATTGTTGAGCACTTACCATGTGCTTTATTCTGAGAGATTGCTGGGCATATTTCTCCACAATGGAGTTGCCTCTCTTATCCAGAAAGGGATAACATCACCAGCACATTCAGAGATCTGCACTGTGATCATTCCTCATCCAGAAGAGGCAAGTCTGGGTGGAGTGGGAGGTTGTTTGTGGCTATGGAATTTGTCCAGACCTGTCTCCCAATTCTGTTTACAGGTTTATAACAAGTTCTGCATGCTTTTCTCTTCTGCTGCAACTCAGATCTGTTCTCGCTTCTCTAGTTCATGCCACTTCTGCAGCCAGGCACCAGCCTGCACTTTGTCAGCTTGCTTGGTTCCTCAAATCACAGCTACTTTTTGGACAATCTCCAGGGTACAGCCATTAAGGATAGCTCCAGGAGGCCTCCTTTGCATCCTCTGGATTAGCCCTTCTCCAATAAATTCTTCAACATTGGACTAAGGTGATGCCTTTGTAGGTAGAATTCCATAGCATTGGATTCCATCATGGTTTGCCATGCATCCTTCAAGCATTCCATCTTCCTCCAAGGGACTTGCCTTCCTGCATGGCTGTGCCACAAAGAACTAGTCAACACTTCCCTCCCTTCTTTGCCTAGCAGTTGTCATGCCCCATGCAATATATTCCAGGGGATTTCTCATGATTTTTCCTAGGAGGGATAAGAATCCTTTCGCAAAGGATACCTGGAAGCCTTCCTGGACACCCTAGATTCCAGAGATGCTTATGCAAATGATCCTCCTTGGTGGCCTGTGCTTCTCTATACTACTGGGGAGCCTCTCTTCACAATAATCAACATCTCATTTTAATTGCTTTTGTTTATGGTTCAATAAGTGCATCCTTTTGGCAATACCAGCTCACAGCAATATCTTAAATTACCCAAGGCTGCCCACTTTCATTTATGAACTCTGGCTTGTGCCTGATGAGCACTTAGATTTTTAACCATTTATTTCCTCTGCCTGACAGGGAATGAGGAACATAAAGCTGATGGGAACAGTAAAGTGGGGGGAACGCCAGAGACTAGGGAACCATAAAAGAAGTGTACAGTGTTTGAGGCCAATATAAAAGCAATGAGTTTTTAATATATGGCGTGTGTAATACATTCATATTCCTAATAAAGTCAATTATTGTTGAATCTGCTATTTCTCAATTTTCCACCTCAGCTCAGACAAAAACAAATCTGGAGCAATTCAAAAGAAAAAAATACAGTAATTGCAAATGCAGCAGCTGTCAAAAAAATTGTCTAATAAGTGCCTGTTTAACACATCTACCCTCCCAGGAACTGGGGGGAAATGTTGGGAACAGTGCTTACCATGAATATAATGTGAGACAAAACTGTGAATCTTTGCCCTTGATTTGAGTAATTATCTTGCTCTTTACTTTTTTATTTTTTTATTTTTTACTTAAATTCCAATTGTCATTCTGCTACAGCAGTGAGATAGAAAATCGAGGGTAATTGGGGATAAGTGTGCATCAATAAAGTTTCAGTTCTTAGTCACCTGTGTGAACCTGCCCATGTTGCTTAACTTCTTTATGTCTTAGTTTCCTTTTTTGTTTAATGAGGGACTTGTTCCCAAACTGTTCATTTGAATGAATTTTCTTCTTAAATTTATTTTTAATTGAAGAAAAAAAGCATTAATTGAAGAAAATTCAGTGTTTCTTTATTATTGCTATTTTTTGTTATTGCTATTTTAAAGTACAGGTTAATATTAGTTAGATTTGCGTACACAACCGTATCACAAATTTTGTGGCTTTAAATAATATGCCTTTATTATGTTTGGTTGTGTAGGTCAGAAGTTTGTGTACACACCAGCTGAGGCTTCTCACTCAGGGTCATGCAGGGATGCAGTCAAGGTACCAGGTGGGGTTGTAGTCTCATCTGAGGCTTGACTTGGGAAAGGGTATGTTTCGGAGCTTCCAAGGTCCTTTGGTTGTTGATAGAATTTGGTTCCTTGTAGTTTGTTCGATCAAGAAGGCCTCAGGTTCTTGCTGGCTGTGGGCAGAGGGCCACCTTCAAACTCCTAGACATTATTGGCCAGAGATTTTACTCAGTTCTGTGCCATATGGGCTTCCTTATCTTGACTACTGGTTTTATCAAGGAAGATGGATGCAAGAGAGAGTCTGGCAATATGGGGCTGATGGTCTTACCGTGATACAGTCATGGAAGAAGCATCTGGCTACGTTTGCTGTGCTCTATTGTTTTAGAGGCAAATCAGAGGTCCCAACCACACTTCAAAAGAGATCGCACATGATGCGGATACCAGAAATTTGGCCACTACAAAGAGGAGCCAACACAGCCTTCCCTTTCTTTTTCCTTTCCTTTTCTTTTCTCATTTCTCTCCTCTCTTCTTCTCTTCCCCTCCCTTCCCTTCCTCTCTCTTCTCCTCTCCTCTCTTCTTCTTTTCTCATTTGTCTTCTCTCCTCTCCTCTTCCCTTTCCTTCCCTTCCTTTCTCTTCCCTTCTCCTCTCCTCTCCTCTTCTCTTCTTCTCTCTTCTCTTCTTTCTTTCCTTTCTTTTTTTGTTTCTTTTTACCCTTTTTCTTCTCTTTCTACAAAAGTTATTGGAAGCTATCAACTGTGAAGATGAAATTCTTCCTTTCTGCTCATTTTTTCCATTTCTATTTAAAATTTTTGTTTAGTTATTGTTTTGGTCTCCTAGAACTGTTGTAAAAACTTTTCACAAGTTGGTGGGATAAAGCACAAAAATTTCTTCTTTCATGCTTCTGGATGCTAGGCATGCCAAGTCAAGAAGTCTGCAAGGATACACTTTCCCTAAGGCTCTGGGAAAGAACTCTTCCTTGCCTCTTCCTAGCTTTTATTGGATCTTAGCAATCTCTGACCCCTGATTTGAAGCTATATCCCTTTAATCTATGCTGTAGTTGTCACATAGATTTTTCCCTGCTGCCTCTGTCTGTCTCTTCCTCTTCTTGTAAGAACACTGGTCATCAGATTTGTTGTTGTTGTTGTTGTTAGGTGCCGTCGAGTCGGTATCCGACTCATAGCGACCCTCTGTACAACATGGGAAACACTATTGTCAGTGCTTCTCTGTTGTTCATAGGGTTTTCAATGGCAGATTGATTTTTGGGAGGGGGTTTCCAGGTCCTTCTCCCAAGCCTACAGCTTCTGGTGTTCCGAGGTGGTCTCCCATCCAGGTACTAACCAGGCCTGACCCTGCTTAGCTTCCGAGATCTGATGGGATCGGATGCCACAGGGCTACCGCTGCAGGCCCTCATCAGATTTAGGACCTATCTAATCCAGTATGACTTCATTTGAACTGGTTACATGTGCAAAGACTATTTCAAAGTAAGATCACATTCTGAGGTTCTGGGTAGAAATGACATTTTTGTGGGATATTGCTCAACTCACTACAATTATCTTTTCCCCTGGCATTTGCAGCCTCAACTCTAAATAAAATATGTGAAGCACTCTTAAGTCCCCACTGTGAGGGATGAACCCAGTTAGAGGTGGTGAGTGTGGTCACCCAGAGCCACTCTACCTTCAGGAGTCATGGGATCTGGGGAGATAAAATGTTCATAGTGATAATATTAACAGTGCTTAACTTCTGGAGTTGTTAGAGGATTAAGTGAGATAGTATATGCAGAAATCTTAGAACAGTGTTTGGTGTACAGCAAGTATCCCACAGAGGCCAGCAGTTGTGACTTCTTGTTGTTAGGTGCCGTCGAGTCGGTGTCCGACTCACAGCAACCCTACATACAAAAGGCCAAATAGTATTATTAGTGGTTCTTTTTGTCTTCTCTCCACCACCTGCCTCTGTTATTGATAACTATTGTGTTTACTGCTTCTTTTACGCTATAAAATTACATTTAAATTATTGATTATTATAATTATAGTCAAAATTCTGAATACAATATAAAATAGATATAGATCCCTGTATTATGTATATCAACCACAAATACATTGATGTGTTGTTATTAATAAATGTTAAATAACCAATGAAAATTGATTATAATCATTTATTAAATTGTTTAAAATTATACATATGCACAAAATCATTTATTACTTAATCTATTTTTTTGTGTGTGGTACCAAGGGCCTCACACATACTTTGCAAGTGCTCTGGCACTGAGTTGCACCCCCAGCCCGTTTTTATTTATTTTTTATCTTGAGACAGAGTATTGCTAAGTTACACAGGCTGCCTCTGGCCTCAAACTTGAGATCCTTCTGGCTCTGCCTCCCAAGTTGCTGGGATTATAGGTGTGTACCACCAGGTCTGGCTAAGTCTATTCATCTAATACCTGCTTGCTTCTATCTTAGATGAATGAATGAACAATGTCCCACAGTTTTTCTTTCCTCCTTCCCTTTCTTTCTCAAGCCATTATTTTCCGTCTTGATTTTTGTATTTAATTTTATGCTATTTGATTCCACTTTAGTCTTCTATGTTCTGCTGGGAGGCTAATTTTAATAATAATCATTGCATAGGAAATCAGCTATTATTTCTGTGCATCACTATTATAATACTCGGAGTGGTAACACTATGTTTGCATGCTTAATCTAAGCTGGGACAAGGATGTGGCAGTCCACTTCCTAAACAATCAGCCATTGAAAACCCTACGAGGGTCACTTTGAGTCAGACGTGACTTGGTGGCACCTAACAACAATAACAATCTAAGATATTTCCTATTCTAAATGCATGGGATGCATTAGCTCAGTTAATTTCTGCTAAAGTCCTATAAG
Organism: Pedetes capensis; assembly: GCA_007922755.1. NCBI lineage: Eukaryota > Metazoa > Chordata > Mammalia > Rodentia > Pedetidae > Pedetes > Pedetes capensis. The sequence goes on along the minus strand of VMDO01004302.1, from coordinate 99,928 downwards.
TTAGATGGCATTGCACAGGTGAGTGAACTGAGGTAAGAGAGAGGTGAAGTAATTTGTCCAAGGTCACAGAGCTAACAAATAGCAGAAGGAGAGTCTGAGTGCAGTCTGACTTTGGAGGTCTGGTCAGAGCCAGTCAGCTGTGTGGCTTCTCAGTGTCCATGTTACTCATGGTGGACTCTCTTGGCCTGGCAGGACTCTCACTGGAGGACATGAACTCATGCCACCCAAAGGAATATGGAAAAATACTAAATCGAAGCAAAAAAACCCTCTTTCTTTACTTACATTCTGTTAATTCTGTCAACATAAGCTGCATTTTACTTTTTCATATTCAACACAGGCATTTCAAGTGGGTGTTTTTAACGGTGTCTCTTTATTTTTTCTTACTGATTGAGAAAAAAAATCTATGCCTTCATCTTCGCATTAAGAAGTCACAGCTTCTTCATCATACACATTAAATGACAGAGCCTGCTTTCCTCTTGAAGAGGTTATTTCTGGCACCTCTCGACTTCCTGTCCCCATTTGGACTGATTGCTTTTTTGCTGCACACTTGTCATCCTGAGATTTCATTTGATTCCCCTTCTGGGTTTAGTTTCCATTTTTCCTTGGATGTCCTGCACATCTTTTATATTTTTCTTGGATTTCTTTTTGATTTGACTGAAGTCTATTCTCAATTTTATTATTGTTTCACAGAAAATATTCTTTGCAGAAACATTCATGTACTTAGATGTATGTTGGTGAGGTGTACAATTGAACTATATTTTCCCTCAAAGGATGAGAGCTGATGTGAATCTGATTACTGTCCCATTGAAGATAAGTCCTTTTTTCTCTCTAAGCTTTCAGGAGTCTCTCTTCATCTATGCTATTTTTGACTCTGGTTGGAATGTTAGTGACAGTTTTCAGGTTATTCATCCTCTGCATCCCTTCAAGTCTATCATTCTGAAGACCCAAGTTCTCCTTTTATTCCCATTGTTATTTTATTTATTTATTTATTTTTATATAAATATTTTATATAAATATTTTTATTTATATAATTTTATATAATTTTTATATACTTTATATATTTATAATTTAATTTATATATTTATATAATTTTATATAAATATTTTTATATAAATTTATATTTTATTATTTATTTTTATATAAACGATTCCTGAGTCCCACCAGGTCTAGGGTGGGGCCCAGGAATGTGGATATCTCATAAGATTTCTGAATAGATTTAGTAGTTAGTGAACCACCATGCAAGAAAGATGGCCCCAGGGATCATTTTCCTGCTTTAGCAAACTTTGATATGGTAGAAGGGCCAGGGGGGTGCTTTGGGGGATATTGTCACATGGTCCTGTTCTTATGTAGGTTTCCATGTTTTCACCAGCTTAATAGAGGCAGAGGTGTAAAGCAATCCCACCCCTGTCTAGCTCTCAGAATTCTTGTGGAGGTTACATACAATCTTATTTGTAAAAACTCTTCTGGGATACTTACCTGTTGGAAGGTAATTCATCAAGGTGGTGCAGCCTTTGGCAAGACTTAGTGAATTTTAGTGGACCACATTTCTTGCAGTGACAAAGTGGAGGAAATGTTTGTCCTTAGGTTGTATTTTTTTCCTTCATATTACGTGCCTCTTGGTCCTGGCATGTGGATGTCTGCCCAAGATAGAGCCAACTATTTGACTTTCTTTCCTTGCCTTTTCCTGTTCTATTCCATTTGCTGACGTAAGTATCAAGTCAGGCTTGTGTTCCTAGTCTCTAAATAGCAGCACCTCCTCCAACCACTCTATAAATCATTATTATTAATAACAAGGATAATAATGATAACATTAAATAGCACTCAGGTAAAATCTTCCATTACAAAATGCTTTCAGAAATAGTACCTCTGGGCTGCTGGTTTATATAAGAAACACAAAAACTGATTTAAAAAGATGACTGTTCTATTTGAAATGTGTTTGCTTTTCTGGGTTGAATTCATTTGCTTGATTGAAAATTTCATAAGGAAGGTATGTGTTTCAGAGGGCTAGGAATGTGGAAATAAGCACAGTGATGAGCTTGTTGATAATGCAAATGTTCTGAAGTACATGGGTGAAAGATCCAGTTTATTCCAGGAAAGGGGGTCATATAGACATTTGTTGTTGTTGTTGTTGTTGTTGTTGTTGTTGTTGTTAGGTGCTGTCGAGTCGGTATCCGACTCATAGCGACCCTCTGTACAACAGGGGAAACACTATTGTCAGTGCTTCTCTGCTGTTCATAGAGTTTTCAATGGCAGATTGATTTTTGGGAGGGGGTTGCCGGGTCCTTCTCCCAAGCCTACAGCTTCTGGTGTTCCCAGGTGGTCTCCCATCCAGGTACTAACCAGGCCTGACCCTGCTTAGCTTCTGAGATCTGACGGGATCGGATGCCACAGGGCTACGGCTGCAGGCTATAGACATAGCAGATTTAATGGCGAAAGTAGAATAATGGTTTCATTTTTTGAAACACTCTTGTGGAATCATGAGATGGGATAACGGAGGGTTCCTGGATTCCGATCCTGCTCTATTTCTAAATAATTTTGTTGTTGTTGTTGTTGTTGTTGTTGTTGTTGTTAGGTGCTGTCGAGTTGGTATCCTATTCATAGCCACCCTATGTACAACAAGAGAAACACTATTGTTCCTGTTTCCTGGCTATTCATAGAGTTTTCAGTGGCTGATTGTTTTGGGGAGTGGGTTTCTGAGTCCTTCTCCCAAGCCTACAGCACCTGGTGTTCCCAGGTGGTCTCCCAAGCAAGTAGTAACCAGGCCCAGCCCTGCTTAGCTTCCGAGCTCTGATGGGTTCGGATGCCACAGTGGTAATTCTGCAGTCCAATAATGATGTTGTTGTTGTTTGGTGCCGTCAAGTCTGTATCCAACTCATAGCGACCCTCATAGGGTTTTCAATGGCAGACTCTTTGGGGATTGCCTTGGGAATGGATTGCCAGGTCCTTCTCCCATTTTTGCAGTGCTGAGAATTGAACTTGGGACCTCAGAGACTGCAGCACAGGGCTCTACCAACTGAGCTAAATCCCAGCCCTAATAATGATGTTAGCTATTCCTAAAGAATGGTGGTGGCTTTGGGCATATTATATAATATTCTAGTTCTTCCACTTGCTTATCTATAAAATGAGGGCGTACAGTCTATTTCACGAAGTTGCCATCAGCACCTACCAGTTTCTGTCTAACACACAGGATTAGCATTCCAAAATGGAAGGCATTATGTTATTATTGAAATTGCTATGTTATAGACCCTACAGTCTTTTCTCAGTATCTGTGGGAGATTGGTTCCAGGATCTCATGTATATAATAAAATCTGCTCAAATTCTTTATATAAAATGGTGTAGTATTTACATCTAACCTACACATATCTTCTCATATATTTTAAATCATCTCTAGATTATTTGTGACACCTAGTACTGTGTAAATGCCAAGTAACTGGTTATATTGTATTATTGGGAATAATGATGAGGAAAAAAATCTGTATATGTTCATCACAGACATGATTTTGTTTTCAGATAATTTGCACTGGCCATTGGTTGAATCCTCAGATGCAGAATATATAGAGGGTCAACTGTATATAAAATGGGGAATTGGCTTATGTGATTAGAGAGGCTGAGAAATCCCAAGGACTGCAGTGGGCAAGCTGGAGTTCCAAGAGAGCTGATGATATAGTTCTTGTCTGAGTTGGAAGACCCCAAATCCCAGATCATCCTGGTTCCAGATAAAGGGCCAGGGAACACTAAATTTCCAGCTCATGCAATCAGGGAGATGGCTCCTCTTACTCAGCCTTTTTGCTCTATTCAGGTCTTCAACTGATTGGATAAGTTACACTCAAATGAGTGAGGACAATCTGTTCCCTGTATATAGAAGGCTACTTTTCCACAAAACTATTAAAAATTTGAGTATAGTTTCATCAAACAGCGTGCAGATAATACATATATAGTTGGATGGATTTTCACATCATGAACACACTCAAGTAAGTAGAATTTGGAACTAGAATATCAGAATCCATGCTTAAGGGCTACCATCTTCCTTTGATGATTTAACATAATGGAATGATACAATATATAGGGTTTTTTCAAGTTTATGGAAGGTTCTTATTTCTTTCATTCAGCACTGTGTTTGTACAACTTACTTAAGTTGATGAATTAATTTTGCTGGAGGGCTCTTCTTCATGTAGCCATATGATATTCTATTTTGTTTTGGTCATTGGGTAATTTGCAGGTGGGCATTATGAAGAATAGTGAGTATTCTAGTATTTTCCTTAGCAGAAGATAAGGGATGATGTTCTTATTTTTCACAATTTAGCAAGCCAGGGTGTTTTTCCTCACTCTTTTCCTCCTCATTCAACTGCTCTCCAAGGCCCATCCATCTAATTTCTCAGTGTCAGACGCCTGGCCCTGCCAGTCACTAGCTGAACTGTTGCAATAACTATCTTCCCTCCCTGTGTTTCTCATCTCTCCCAGCTGAACCTCAGCACTATTAGGATTGTTTTCCTGAAACCTGCATTAGTTTGTAATGCTTCCTTGCTCAAAACTTTAAAGCTCCTTAATGTCAGTTGAAAATACACTGTGTGAGTCAGCTTCCCATTACCGTAACAAACACCTGAGATAATCAACTTAAAAAGAGGAAAGCTTTGTTTTGAGCACCATTTTGGAGGCTTCCTTCTATGGTTAGTTAGGCCCATGCTTTTGGGCCTGTAGGGAGGCAGAACATCATGGTGGGGCCACACGGTAGAGGAATACTGTTAACTTCATGGCCAGAAGAGAGGAAGAGAAAGGGATGGGGTTCTAATATTCTTGTCAAGGTCATGGCCCCAATGACTTACCTTTACCCCAATAGGCCACACATCTTTAAGATTCATCCCCTACTAATAGAACCACAGGCTGGGGACCAAGTCTCTAACATATGGGCTTTGGGGGACATTCAAGATCCAATCAATAGCACAAACCAAAACAATACACCTTGAATCCTTATACAGTCAGCTCTCTGACCAATCTCTTGCTGCGGGGTGGGTCTCCCTTCATCACAGACTCTTTCTCTGGGTACTGGTGCCATGTTGGACAAGCCCTCTGCATCTCTAGTGCTCTCTCAGCCTGGCATGACCTTATTCCCTTTATGTCAATATTGAGATTCTTCTCATGGGTGAAGACCAGCCCAGAGCCACTAAGTACCAACACTGCCTCCTGTTCCACTCTCCATGAAGCCCAGCCCAACAATCTGGGACTCACTGGGTTGTACATCTCTTTCAGTCCAGTGCCGGGCCTGAGAACAGGGCTTTCAGCTTTCTCCATTGCTCAGGGCCTCTCATGTCTTGTTGTGATAATGAGTCTACCTCCATGTTTATTCTCTTCAATGAAGAGTACACCAGGAGCAATCATTTGTCAAGTAAGCTCCTTGCCATTGGGGTAAGTGGACCCAATTTTTTATTTGTGCTAATTATTTGAAGCCTATAGCCATATCACTGTGGAGTCTGATCCTTTCAGATCTCAGAAGCTAAGCAGGGTCAGGCTTGGTTAGTACTTGGATGGGAGATCACCTGGGAACATCAGGTGCTGTAGGCTTGGGAGAAGAACCCAGCAACCCACTTCCAAAAAACAATCAGCCACTGAGAACCCTATGAATAGCAGAGAAGCACTAACAATACTGTTTCATCTTTGTACATAGGGTTGCTATGAGTCTGACACCAACTCAGTGGCACCTACCAACAATTATTTGAAAAATAATGTTTCACAGTAAGTTAAAAGCAACTTTTATTTATGTAACTATACCTCATCCTCAGGCAGTTGAATGAGTAAAACTCGGTTTTCTTTCCATGAGAAGCCATTTAATGTTTAATACCTCCTTATAGTGTCATGTGGAGTCTAATTGGTCCCCTGGCCTAGGATTCGGTTCATGTTTCAGGGAGTTTTCTGAAATGGCTGGAGTAATGCAAAACCAGAGATTCCCCCTCCCAGTCAGTCTAATGAGACTGACATGGCCTTGTCTCTGAAATCATCACTGCTCCCCCATGGGCCCCATGGGCCTGAGTCAGTGTTGCTTCTTATCTGTTTTGGAGCAATTATCTGTATATAAGGGAATCTCTCACTGCATATAATCCTCCAGGCTATCCTACGAGGCTCCTTACCTCCAGCACCTAAACACACCTGGCATGTAGCAGGCCCTCAATAAATGCTTATTGCTGGAATGAATGAGTATTTTGATTTTTGAATGAGCAACCAAAGGTCTTTTGCACATGGCCAATGACTTTAGTGTTTATTTTTCTGATTTATAACTTGAAGGGGGAATTTTAATTGATTCTATAAGAAGATATTTATGAATGTCTGATATATCTGTAGTCCTAAGGACATTCAAATGGACAGTATATTTTAAATTCACTATGATCAATGCTTTATCTTTGCTATGTGTTCAGTTTCAAGAGTGATTTATGAGTTCTTCCTTTGTATCAGGGTTTATGGTGAATGCTCTATATGTCCTGTCCACTTTTATCTTCATTTCTTTTGTGTATGTATCAAGGAAAATCCCAATCCTCAACAAATACATACTCAAACTCTCTTCCCAAGCCTAGTAGGGAAGAAAAGCATGGATTTACAAGGACATAAGGGAAAGTTTCATCATATGAACCAATGCCAACATTAGTAAGATTTTAATCAATAACTCCTCATAATAAGGGGACATTAAAATATCTTATTCAGCAGATATTCATGTGAAAACTGTGCTAGGCACTGAGATCACAATGGTGAACAAATATCTAATTTAATACTCTCCTGGTACTTCTATGTCTCCTGGGATAAACCAGCCAAAGAAGGAAAAAGGCAAGTAAATGAGCAAATGACTTAAAATGGTGCCAAAATGGGACAACAATAAGGCCATATATCATTGATTTCTAAGATACCTTTCCTTTTACCTTTTAATACTGTTGAAATTGTGATGTCTTAAAATGGGAATGTGTGTTTAATATATTGTTTTTCCCCTGAGAAGTTATTAAATTGATGCTTTGACTTCTAATCGATGGCATCTCAGAACGGAGGAAATATGGTAATAATAAAAGCTCACATTTATCGAACAGTAATGATGAGTCAGGCCTTCAGCAGCTCATGTTGTAGAATTGTCTCTCTTATTCTGGACAACAACTCTAAGAAACACAAGCACATCTTTCCTTCATAGGTGAGGGAAATGGTTCTTAAGGAGGTGAGGTACCTTCTTAATATCCAGTAGCTGGAGGAGCCAATTTTTGAACCCTGACCTGTTTGACTCTGCTCTCCTGACCACTCTGTTTCCCTAACAACAACACCCCTGCCTTGGTGCCCTCTAGGGGTATCTGATGCAAAGCAACCAAAGCTATCAGGATTTTCCAGGAACTTCTAGGATAGCTTCACAATTTTCATATAAATGGAAGGTATAACCAGTGGACTCCTGTGGGAGCTGCACAGAAACACAAGATAACACCACAGGGCCTATTTTGTCCAGGGAATCTTTTTCTTTGTTTGTTTTGTGTTTGTTCTTTTTGAGACAGGGTTTCACTATGTAGCGTATACTGGCCTCACACTCTTGTGTCAGCCTCCAGAGTGCTGGAATGATAAGGTATGTGCCCCCATGCCTGGCTCCAGGGAATCTTGAATCAGGAATTGGGCCACCTACTTTGGCCGGTAATCCTGGGGTCCTTTGACCTGCTTTGATGAGGACTTAGAGAAGGGGGCAAAACAGCTCTTACATTTTCCTGTGCAACCTGGGGATGCTTTTAGAAGCATGTCCTAGTAATGAAGAGAGAAAACTGTCTTACTGTAGGAGGATAGAGTTTGTAAAGCAGGATGATAGAGGTACCCTCCCAACCAGGATGGCCCCAGAGAGGTTAAGTGACTTGCTTAGGCCACCCAGGAACAGGTTGGGAATCTGAAGTAGGTCCCTGATCCTCCAGTCTCCACCAGAGTTGATCCCTCCACCCTGTGATCCTTCTGTTTTCCTGTCTCCTTCATCCTCTCTTCCCTCTTCTTGCTTCCTTTCCTGTTGCCTCCTTCTCCTTTCCCTTTATCCTTTTCTTCATCCCTTCCTTTCTGCTCCCTTTATCTAAAGAAGGACCTTGTTGTGTTGTTAGGTGCCGTCGAGTCAGTATCCGACTCATAGCGACCCTCTGTACTACAGGGGAAACACTATTATCAGTGCTTCTCTGCTGTGCATAAGGTTTTCAATGGCAGATTGATTTTTGGGAGTGGGTTGCCAGGTCCTTCTCCCAAGCCTGCAGCACCTGGTGTTCCCAGGCAGTCTCCTATCCAGGTACTAACTAGGCCCAACCCTGCTTAGCTTCCGAGATCTGATAGGATCGGATGCCACAGGGCTACAGCTGCAGGCGAAAGAAGGACCTAGCAGATTGAAAAGTCATTAAATAACTTTGCTGGCAAAAACAGTGAAGGGTAATAGCTAAAATGGAAAGTTCTAGAACTTGTGAAACTATGATGAACCACTAAGATTAGTTTAGGATTGATTTATGTGGCTAAATAGTTAATATGCTCAAAGGGGTTTTAAAATATGAGGCTTGTAATTAATATTTATAGATCTAAGCGATGAGAAATGACCAGAAAAGAAGCCTTTTGGGAAGACAGAGAGAGTCGAAAATCTCTCGAGATGAAACAGGCGAGAAGGGGGAAGGGGTGCTGGCCTGTTAGAAGAGGTTTGCTTTAGCTGCTAATGCAAAAGGAATCCAAAACAGGAGCTCTGGGGGTGGGGAGGGGCTGTGTGCTGCAGGGGAGGCATGAAAGACTTGGAGGCAATTTCCACATTCATTGAATTCATCTCACATAGGCTGGACTGATTTGGGTTACATCGAGCTGGCAAATTGACAAGAGCACAAAAAATCCAGCCCATGAACTAGTAACCTATTTAGAAAACTTGTGAAAGAATCAGATCTGTCAGGCCCTGGAGTTGCTGAGGCAAAGAAGGACTTCTGGGAATATGGGTGCCTGTCCACTGCACCTGCGTGGAGCCCCAGGAGGCTGTGACACACGGTCAGCTACTTTGCTGCCCCAAGAGAAGAAATGCTTGTGGCTACAAATCTGCAACTGGTAGTTCATATTTCTGGAGACTTTGTCACCCTTCAGCATGAGCAATTCATATACCATTAGATTTCATTAAACTGAATTCTAACCAGACTACAGCACACTGTCTTGGAAGTTCCTTATTGATAAATGCATGCTTAAGAGTTTGTCTTATTATATAAACATAAGTGCAGAAGGAGAAGCTCATTTGAAGAAATGCTGGAGTTTTGGCCTTAAAAGAATAAATGACAGAATGATCATTCAATTCATAAAAGGATTTCTTCATTTTAGAAAAAAGGACTTCAGTGTAGCTATTTAAAAAACAAAAAATCTGAAAATAGACAAAAAAAGAAAACTTTCAAACTTTACACTTTTAATGATATATTTAGTGTACATCTATAAGCCATACCAAAGGGCTGGGATTTAGCTCAGTTGGTAGAGCACTGCTCTGCAATCTCTGAGGTCCTGAGTTTGATTCCCAGCACTGCAAAATGGGAGAAGGACATGGCAACCCACTCCCAAGGCAATCCCAAAACAGTCAGCCATTGAAAATCCTATGAGGGTCACTATGAGTCGGACTCTACTCAACGGCACCTAACAACAACAACAACAACAACAACAACAACATAAGCCATACCACCCTGGCATCTGATCTCATCTGATCTTAGAAGCTAAGCACAATCAGGCCTGTTTAGTCCTTAGAAGGGAGACCACCTGGGAATATTAGGTGCTGTAGACTTGGGAGAAGGACCTGACAGCCCATTCTCAAAACAATCAGCCATTGAAAACCCTATGAATAGCAGAGAAGCACTGTCAGACAGTGCCAGGCATGGCACAGTGTCAGGTAGTATTTTATTCTGTTGTGCATAGGGTTGCTATGAGTTGGACCCCACTCAATGGCACCTAACAACAACAACTTAGTGTGTAAACTGAGGCAGAACAGCTCACATATCTGCAATGAATGTTGCTCTATTTTAGCTCATTCATTTATTCATTCATCCATTCAACAATACAAGAGACATTCAGGCAGATACTAATGAAGAAGGCAAAGAAAATAGTGTCTTTGTTTTCAAGTAGAAGAAATTCTCACTTCTCATGTTCTGTAATCTTTACTACATTTTGTGAAAATAAACTGTTTGCTGTTGAAGATTTAGAAAATATGAAAAAGAATCACTAGAAAGGAAATGAATATGCCTATGATCTCGCTACCAGAAATGTTCACAGTGGGAATATTTATCCATTTCCTTCCTGTCATTTTTGGGAGTATGACTGTGGGTATGGATATATAGCTAAGAACAGGATTTGAGAGGAAGAGGGGCAGGAGATAATGTTCCCGACACAAGTAGGGAGGAGAGTTTTTCAAATCACAATGAGTTTTAGATTTTTCCCTGTGGTGATGGGGTGCACAGTTGAACTGATGGCAAATGACTGGTGCAATTTGAGTTCTTAGAATCCTTTTCCTCCTGTCTTATGTGTGAGAGAGGTGTTCTGCCTAGTTGGGAGAGTATGTCAACCAGCATATAAACAATGGTAATAAAGCCCTAATGATTATTTGACATAACTAGTGTTATCAGAGGCTGAGGATTAGCACAGTTGGTAGAGTGCTTTCTCTGAATGCTCTGAGGCCCTGGGCTCAATCCCCAGTACCAGAAAAATGAGAGAAGTACCTGGTAATTCACTTCCAAAATAATCAGCCACTGAAAACCCTATGAATAGCAGAGAAGCACTGACATAGTGTCAGGGATAGCACAGTGTGGGGTAATATTTCACTCTGTTGTGTATAGGGTCCCTATGAGTCAGACCCAACTCCATGACACCTAACAACAACAACAATAACAACAAAAGTGTTGATCAATAGTCAATATTGATCTTGTGATGTACAAATAACTTTAGTTGGGGTCTTAGGAATTTCAATTCAAGAGACATAGATTCTCAGTAAAACGAAATGTTCCTAAAAGGGAGCAAAGAGCTGAGGTCTAAGAAGGCATGAGAGTTATTTTGGAAGAATTATGATTGCTGCAGGTCCAGGTTGAGGTCTGCAGCTGATTGGTCAATAACAGTCTCTGGATACAGATCCGGCTGAGCAACCTGCATTACAGCTGCAGACAGCTCTGAGGTAGTGTAAGTGCAGGCTGCAGGTGGTTTCTAGGCTCCATTTTTGAATGCTATCTCTGACCAAAGTGATCCAATCTTGGATGGACTTTCCAAGTTTCATACTAGATGGACCTGTGTTAAGCTTCCAACAAAGACTTCATTTAACCTTCTATCTACTCTGGTTAGGGAATATCACCATATTCCTTTGTAGATGATCCAGCATTGAAGCTTTTGGAAAATAAATGGACATGCAGAACCTCACCCAGCCTTTTAAGGAAGGGTAGAATTATGGTCTAAGTTTGAACCACCTTACACTGTAGCGTCCTATGTGGAGGAAAGACTTGGTTTTCTTTTCTGTTCTCTGACTCAACAATTGATACTTTTGTGCCCTCTGGCCACCAAAGCTTGTAAGAATATCTCCTTACCATGTGATCAATCCTGCAGTGATTCTGTAGCCAAAACCAGCTGATGTCCTCCAATTCAACTGAATTCTGACACGATCTACCTGGAGAAGGAGTCAGATCCCACCAGTTCAGGGCTTAGTCCCCAGATCTCCCCCTGCCCCCCAGGATGCTGGCAGGAAGCCTAAGTTGTGACTTGTGGTTCTGTCTGACTAGCTATAAACTAGTGCTCCCATGACACCTCCTTAAGTTCTATTAATTTTCTAGAGTGGCTCACAGAGCCCATGGAAGCAATTTGCTGGCTTACTATAAAGAATATCAAAGGATACAGATGAAGAGATACACAGGACAAGGTTATGTGGGGAGGAACAGGATGCTTCCATGGGCTCTCCAGGTATTCTACCCTATAGGTAGCTTTCAGGAAGTTCTTGAACCCATTCTTTCTGAGGAAGACTCATGACATATGCATGATTGATGAAAATCCCTTGGAAAGTGAGGAAAGTGGGCTGAAAGTCCCAATGTTCTCAGTGTGCCTTGATTTTTCTGGTGGCCAGGGGTCCCCAGATTCCAGTTGATTTATTAGCATACAAGAAGACATTCTTGCTGGGCACTGGGCACCATGCACACCTGTAAAGGATTACAAGTTCCAGGCCACAAATAGCCTGTGCAACTTAGTGAAACCCTGTTACAAAATAATGAAAAGGGGTTGGAAGTGTAGCTCAGTGGCGCAGCATGTGTCTGCCAGGCACAAGGCCCTGGGTTCAACATCCCAGGACTAAACAAACAAATAAATTTCTAAAAAATTAAGAAGATACTCATCACTTATGAGATTCCCTGGAATTTAGGAGCTTCATGTCAGGAAATGGGGATTAAGACCAAACATATATTCTACAATATCACAGTCCTTTTGCAGTTATCTGTTGTGGCAGAACAAGCCACTGAAATTTAGCAGGTTCAAGCAATCCCCACTTTATTCCATGACAGAATTATGTGGGTCACGAATTAGCAGAGCTCAGCTGGGACATGACTGAGGTTGCTGTGTGGTATTCGGCTAGTGGCTGGCCTACTCTTGGGAGAGGGAATCCACAATGATTTTATTCACTTACTTGGCACCTTCTGGGGGATGGTGGGTAGGAGAGCTGTGCTGGGCTATTGCCTGGAGCATCATCATATGGTCTCACCAGGATGGTGATCATCTCAGGAGAGTCATGTTACTTAGCATGGTACCTTAGGGCTGCTAGAGATACTTGGAAAGGCCTGAGTAGAAGTTCCCAGTCTCTTAAATAAAGTTTATTCTGACGTTTTTCTGTTGCCCAAATGGTCACAGAATCCATCTAGGATCAAAGTGCAGGACATAGACTAACCTGACTCAAACAATTTGTGCCCATCTTCAATCTACCACAGATCCCAATTCATAACTACTAAGGAGATAGGCCCCCACACGTCTGTCAATTTGCCCCACTGTGGGGGCTTGTGTGTTGCGATGAGGCTGAAGATTTAGCTTTGCTTGGCTCTATGATCAGTACCCATGGAAGCAGCAGTCAAGAAATCAAAAGATGCATTGCTCTAGGAAAAGCTGTGGCAAAAGATCTCTTTAGAGTATTGAAAAGCAAAGATGTCACATTGAAGACGAAGGTGCGTGTGACTCATGCCATGGTATTTTCAGTTGCATCATATGGTTGTGAAAGCTGGACATTGAACAAAGGAGACAGGAAAAGAATTGATGTTTTTGAATTGTGGTGCTAGAGATGTCTATTGAATATACCATGGACTGCCAAAAGAACCAACAAATCTGTCCTAGAAGAAGTGCAACCAGAGTGCTCCTTGGAAGCAAGAATGGCCAGCCTCTGTCTTACATATATCGGGCATGTAGTCAGAAGAGATCAATCCCTGGAGAAGGACGTCATGTTTGGGAGAGTGGCAGGTCAACACAAAAGAAGAAAACTCTCCACCAGATGGATTGACACAGTGTCTGCAACAATGGGCTTAAACATAAATAAGATGGTTTGCCTGGCACAGAATTGGCAAGTGTTTCGATCTGCTGTACACAGGGTCGCTATGAGTTGGACTTGACTTGACGGCACTTAACAACAACAACAAAGGAGATAGTAAGAGACTGTCTTTGAAGTCATTGACTATCTAATGAGTTGATTGATTAATTGGTTTATCAAATAGGTATTTATGGGATACCTGCCATGTGTTTGCCACTAGGATTCAACATTTAGCAAGGCAGACAGTACCTGAGGTTTCCATCCCGGGAATTTATACTCTAATGGGAGGGGCGATGATGAAGTAGTAACCAGGGGTAAGATCATCAGACGCTGGGAGCTTGGGAGCACATGAGTGGGTGGAGGAGAGAGGGGACCCTTGGAGAGGCCACTCCAGACAGGCTCTCCAGGGAGGACTCAGTGCAGAGGCAGAATTTTACCTACCAATTGCACAAACAGAGGGAAAGCACACCTTTGAGGAAGGAGGGATAGCAAGTCCCCAAACTCAGAAGTGGGAAAGGACTTCATGAATCTACGGGACAAAGAAGAGGTCCATGTGCCAGGCAGGTGGGAGAAAAGGTGGGGTGCCATCCCAGTGAACAGAGCGGTGGCAGAAGCCACATCACCCAGGGCCTAATAGGCCAGAGGAATTTCATTTCTTCCTAAGAACAAGCACAAACCATTGGGTTCTAGGCAGGAATGTGTCATAGTCCAACGACATTTGCCCCTCCAATGGGCTAACTACTAAGTGCTTTGTGACTTTGAGCCAGACATTAACCGCTCTGGGCTTATTTTCCATATTTGTAATGAAGGTATTGGGATGGTTTGCACTGATCTTTTCAGGTTTAGTAGTCTGTCTCTAGATGGCCCTTCTTTCTATTTTCACCTGGGGTTGGCCCCTTCTTTATTTTACCAGGGTATAAGACATCCCTCCTACCAGCTCCTTCAGCCCTGTCCTGGTGAGTGTGGCTTCCTGGGTCCACTTGTCAACACCATCCCGGACCGAGACATCTCATCCCACAAGGAGCACTGTGCCAATGAGAGGAAGAAATAGAGATTAGAAACCGCGGGCTTGCACATTCCAATGCTTCTTAACTTGATTTAAACTTTTGACCTGTAATGTTTTCCAGCTGTTTCGAAATCACACATCCTGTCTTGATTAGACTCACCCCCAAAGTGATGGAAACCTAGGAGATTGTTTTGGGGAACCATCACCCTGCCTGAGTCTGGCTTTTGTAGTTCCTAGAGGAAGATGGTCACTCCCCACTAAAACCTTTGCTCCCTAACACAGCCCAGCCCAGCAGGAAGGGTACACACATGCTTGCTCTCTCTCTCTTTCTCTCTCTCCCCCTCTCTCTGCAGACAGATGACCTTTTTATAATCTGTTTTTACAATGTGGAGAAAGAGTGGAAGCAGGGGAAGAGCCAGTGTCCCAGCCCCCTCAAAATAACATATCCCAGGTGGCAGGAGTTAACTGAGAACGGAGAGGGGTCTGATTCCAAAGTACACACTGAAATAAATGAAAACCAACTGCAGTTGAGTTGGGCAGAGGCAAGAAAAGCAAATTCAGCCCTGGGCTGGCGTTCTTTTATTTTATTCTTTTGTATAAAATGCTAGTCGTGGGGATGAACTCAAAAGCATGTGCTTTCTTAAGATGAATTTCCTAACATGGTAGAAAATGAACAGAATCCAGGAAACAGCTCTCCCCTTTGCTGGGGGATAGGTTTGGCATGGTGGCCACGCATGGTGACGCCCTCCATCCATCACCAGTCCTGGAGTCCAGGTTTCTGGCGGCATGAATTGGACGATGGGCTGAAAGCCCCTAAATTTCTCAGGATGTATCAGTGAAATGAAGTAAGCAGAGCTATTTTTTCTGCCATGGTCTCTTTTTGTCACCACACCCTCTGGGACTTTCTATGCATCCAGGGATGTCCCAGGGATTCATCCCTAAGCCAGACTCTTCCTAAAGAGGAAGACTCAGGGGAGACAGAAGGATTGGGATCAGACCCCAGGCTTCCAAGGCAAAGCTCAGCAAGGAGAACTGGCAGTTGCTAGAGGCTGCAGGTATGAGACACTGACCAACGAAGGGGAGCCAAGGATCCAGAAAACATGGGCGTGGCATTCTGGACGTCCGCCCATCAGCTTGCTATTCTATCTGCCATACTCCTTTGGTGGATGGGGGTCTTTTTCCTCCCCATTTAGCGGTGGCTCATCTTCCCAGGTGATTGTTATGTGCCAATGCTTATATATTTATTCTGTGGGTAATGCTGATGGAAAATTTGATGAGTTGAGCTGAGAAACTTCAGTAGGACGTGAAATCAAAAGTAATCGAAACTAATAAGAAAAGAAAATAAAAGGACAGTTTTGAGACCCAGGGGCTTTGGATAGCTATGGCATTTCAGGTTTCTGACTCATTTCTTCACTTTGATTAATTTCTAAACGTGGCCATTGCATCTGGAAGGAGGACGCTTGGTCCATTGTGGACCGCACAAGCATGAGCTGGAGGCTGCTTCACTGCACAGTTTGTTCACTAGGTGGCAGGACTCAGAGCAGCGGAGGGCACAGATGCAGCTGGCCTGAGACAGTCCTCTCTGACTTGCATCAAATACACTGTCTTTGTGAATTCATCTGGGACAAGTGGCAGGCCCCTAAGAATGTAAGGAGGAGGGGGCTCTTTGGAGCGGGAGTTACTGCCAGAGGTCAGGTCTGCAACTGAGTTAGGCGACATTCATGGGTCAGTGGGTGCCTTACAGATCATCTTCTTCATCTGGGGGTTGCAAACTTATCTGAAGCAACAAAATACTTTTCTCAGCAAAATGTTATGCAGAGCCAAATATGCAATGTGGGTCATAGCAGAATTATAGTGGTTGCTTTCTGGAATCCTTGGGAAGTGAGAAACACTGATCTCGGCTCTTCTTTTTCCCTTCCTTCCTCCCTTTCTCTTCCCTCCTTCCATTCTTCTTCCCTTCCATCTGCCCTTGTTTTTCTTCTTTTGTCCCTTTTTCTTTTCTAGAATTGGAAACTGAGGACCAGGGAGTGCAAGATGTCCATGACAGATTTAAGCCCCAAAGCAGTCTACTGAATAATCTTTCTGTGAGACCACTGCTGTGTTTATTGAATTCCCTGAAGTTCCCATTAAAGGGGTCTCCAAAGGAAATTGTTTTAAATTCCCTGGGGCAGCACTGTGGGTGGATAGATACACACATTTGCCAAATTCACTGAATGTTTCTGTTTCACCCAGTCTGCTGACACTGATAGTAAAGCCAAAGCAGGACAACTGTGACAATGACAACTGTGTGAACTCTGTGCCAGACACTGGACAAATATTTTCATGCACTATTTCATTTTTCTTCCTTAGAACCCTGTGAAGTTGGTATTTCTAGCTCTATTTTTTTTTTTTTTGTTTTTATTTTTTTGAGATAGGACCTCTCTATGTAACCCAGGCTGGCCTTGAACTCATGATCCTACTGCCTCAGCTTTCCAAGTGCTAGGATTATAGATAGGAGCTGCCACACCTAACTTCACTGTCTCTACTTTGCAGACAAATATTAAGCCACGGGTCAAATATAAACACCCTCCCATCAGGAGTCTCTCTGGAAGTTAAAGGACTGTGACGACGCCATAGCATGCACAGCTTAGGTACTGGCAAAGGAAGTAGTTCCTGGGAGGGAGGGTCATTCCACTCCAGAGACTGAAACACTGAGGCATGTTGTTGTTCAGTGCCCTCAAGTTGCTGTCTGACTCATAGCGACCCTGCATACAACAGGCGAAACACTATTGTCGGTGTTGCTCTGCCATTTATAGGGTTTTCAATGGGTGATTGGTTTTGGGGGAGTGGGCTGCTGGGTCCTTCTCCCAAACCTATAGTACCTGGTGTTCCCAGGCAGTCTCCCATCCAAGTACTAACCAGGTTCGACCCTACTTAGCTTCTGATATCTGGGGGGCTTGGATGCCACAGTGGTACGGCCACAGGCAATGTAGCAATAGGTAGCTCAAATGTCACTAGGGAGGCTAGGTCAAGAGGATGCACTTTTCTACCCCAAACTCAGGTCACCTCCTGAGGAAGGACTTGCTACATTGCATCAGAGAGGTACAGGGTCCTCTTTCTTCTTAGCTTTGTTCCTCTGTTCTACCCAATGTCACTCAAAGCCTAAGTTTATATTTTTACAAGTAAATTTCCTTCTCTGAACTGTAAGCTCCTTGATAACAGTGTCTCTGTTCAGATTCATCAGCGCATGCCTAGCAGTGCTGAATTGTTTGGGTTTAAGTGAATGACTAAAACCTTCCCTCTTTTCTTCGATTTATCTGTTCTATAATATTATGCACACATTTCCTTTAAATAAAGGCTCTGAAAATGTGCTGCTTTTTACATGAAATCTCTCAGTCTCTTCTTTGTCTCAGTAACAGACTTTTAAAAACGCTTTGTGTAAATAAAAGATAAATCTCTCAAGGGCCACAGAGCGTGCTGGTTTAGGAGCTTTTACAAAGAGTTGGCACCTCCTTATTCTTGAAAATCAGGCCTGAAATCTCATCAAAACAAACAACCCCCAAGAACCCTGGAGCTGGGGAATTTTTTTTTTTCCAGAGTCACATTTTCTCTTGTCTCATTTGGAAGAAGAGAGACAAAGGTCAACCTCAAATTTGCCCAGCTCAGAACCATCTGCCCCCTGGCCTGGGGAACCCCACTTTCTGAGGTACCCCCTGTGTTTCTGAAGCTGGCTTACCTCCAAATATGCACACAACTTCTTGCTGACATTTGCAAGAGGCATCTCATCTAAATTTCTGTTTGATGTGCTCACCCATTCTGCATCCCTTTTAAATTGCACTTATTGTTTTCACTCTTCAGGCCCTGAGAGGTTTGGGGAATTGGTATAAGTTACATGGAATTAAGTTTTGGTTCAACAAAGAAAGAAGTTGGAATATTTCGGGGAAAGACTGTGGCATAGCACAGGAAGAATAAGGCATTTGGTGATGGTCTTGGTTGTTCTGATCTCTAACGTACATCTGCGTTCCCATTCTGATGGAGCCCCTGCTCCAAGAGTCGAGTTTGGCATGAGCTGCACCTTCCTTCCTTTAAGAGTGTAAAAAGACGATTGCCTTGTTATATGAAGTAACAGCAAGGAGCGGATTTTCTTTCTCTGCTTGTTTTTCATGGGGACATTAACTGACTCACCTGGGATGGTAAGCATGTGACAAAGATAATAGTTAGGAGACAGTCATGCATCAGTGCATCATCAGAGAGAGGGGATATAAATTTTATCCCCTCTTTCCTCCTCCATAGTCTACATAGAGCCTCCTAAATGGGAAGTATTAATATCTTGATTATAAACAATTTCCATACTCACTCAGATTTAAGACTGTATCGATCCACACCATTGATTGAATAACCTATATTTTTTCTGTTTTGTCTTATTTTGTTTTTTAGGAGGGAAAAATTAACTACATGTAATTTTTGCATCCATGGGGGGATACACTTAGATTTTCTGAACATCATGACTTGGAAACGAACCGTCTGTTATACATTGAAAAATGTTTGGTAAGTTCTGGGAGAGGAGAAAGCTCCCTGTTGCCGGAGGTGACCAGGCAGAACTGTGAATGGAAGTTAATGCACTGGAAAAGGGCTTTAAGGGCTTATCAGTGTGTCTGCTTTCAATGCAGGCGGAAGCATCCTTGAGGAAAGCAATGATGTCTTGTCCGTGCTGGGTCCCCAGCTGGATCCTAGCTCCTGGCTTCGTGCCTAGCACCCAGAATTACTTGATAATTATTTGTCAAATAAATCCTGCATCAGGGATGGGCAGAGCTCCCTGGTCCCTTCCACAACCTGCTCTGCCCTCACTTTTCATCTCCACCTCAGAAGGCTGTGGCAAGCACTGAGCAGAGTTATGCTCCTAAAAACCCCGGGGCAGCATAAATTCTCCATAAACGGATGTCAGTTCCTTCACCTCTGCCCCATGCTCCCTTTCCTTCTCCACTCTTTGCCTACCCAGGAGCCTTCCACAGAAATTAAACTTTGCAACCAAATTCCCAGAGCCTTCGTGAGGACATACTCTTTCTTTGAGAAAATGAGTTTATTGACTTTTCTGTCTCTGAAAAGCGTAAGGGGGCTGAGGTTTAGCTCAGTTGGTAGAGTGCTGCTCTGTATTCTCTGAGGACCCGGGTTCAATCCCCAGCACCACAGAAATGGGGGAAGGATCTGGCAATCCACTGCCAACACAATCCTGAAAACAGTCAGCCATTGAAAACCCTGAGGATTGCTATGAGTTGGACCCAACTTGATGGCACCTAACAACAACAACAATGAAAAGCATAAGGAACAGCTGTTAGTATGGGGGTATGGGCGCAGCACTGATCAGAGCTGGCAGAGGATTGTGACATGGGGCTGGGGAAGGGAAGTAGGCAGCAGCCATGGCGCCCTTCCCCTAGTATCCTTCCCTCCAGGACACTCTTCTTCATGTTGGGTTAGTGAGTAGGTTTTCTCTCCCACAGGTAGGCTTAAGTCACCCACCCCAGATGAAGTCTAGCTCCTAATTATGGTGCCCAAGAACTGGCCCTTTGGCCTCAGTCACACTTTCAACTTTGTCGTCACACTGCCTCTATCACCTCCCTGGGAGGTGCTTGATACATTCACATAGGAGGTGTGAAGAAAGAACTTCCTTTTCCTGGGACTCAATTTATCCATCTTCCTCACTGGTAGTCTTTGGAACCAGGTTCTTGTGGCTGGAAGTCTAGCTCTTGCCTTCTCTGAGCAACTCTTACGTATGCTCCGCCTCCTCTGCCATAATCATTTCTTCTAGGTGGGGGTGTCCCTGCTTATACACTTCATGGTCATGGCTGGTACAGCTAGACAATAGGCTACCTCCTTCCTAAATCTAATAGATTGACTTTTGCAGAGTAAAAATTTTATTAGTAACTTTGATCTTACTTAAATTCATGCAGATGAAGATGAACCTCATTTGTTGTGCTGGTAATGAGGATCTTTCCCCCAAACTGCAATAGGAGCCACAGAAGCATTTAAACCAAAGGATGATGACTTCAGACCCGTGTGTTGGATAGCATAGGCAGATCATGCAAGAGAGAAACAGAACCCAGGAAACAGTTTATGAACTAGGTTTGATCTGTTGGCAATCAGAAACATCTCTGATCTTTGCTTCCCCAGTTCAGGGAGAAGACAGGCCGGCCGGCCAGCCGGCCGGCCGGCCTGCCTGCCTGCCTGCCTGCCTGCCTGCCTGCCTGCCTTCCTTCCTTCCTTCCTTCCTTCCTTCCTTCCTTTCTCTCCTTCCTGCCATCCCTTCTCTTGAAAAATAGATCTGCTATAATGTGCACTCCTACCACATGATGCCAGATCTTGAGATCCAGCAATACCACCTCGTCCCTTTGCCCCTGAAATCTAAGGATGGTTGCAGCTTTCTGATCTACAAATCTCTACATTATCTCACTTATTTTGATTCTGAGCTCTTTTAACATAGGGGTAACCAAATTCCTATATCCAGTTCATTCTATTTAAATGTGTTGAGGGCTTTGTATTGTTTTATTTGGACTCTGGTTGAAGTTGTATGTGTAAAAGGCAGGAAAGGCTAAGTAAGGGTGTTGCCACAGGGTTAAATAAGAGGAAGAAATTTACCCCCAGTTTTCATGTTCCCATGAAATGAGACCTATGAGAAGTATGTCACACAAAAGTCCAAAACAGATTGGAGAAGAGTGAAGGAGCATGAACCTATAAGTTCATAAACTATGTATTTTTGTTCCATTGCTTCTTTTGGTTAGGTTTCTAACTAGCTGTGTGATCTTAGATAAGTCACTTTCTTTAAATGGCTTTCTTTAAATTTCTCCACCTAAAGAATATGATCTTAACCTACCTTCAAACCTGGTCAACATTCACCCTTCTCTCATTGTTCTAGCACCTATGGGGTCTATCCCATTGACTCGAGGAATTCTTACATTCCCTGTGCCTGATCCATGATATTAAAGCCTGCATAAATGTTAATAACCTTGTTTCCCTTTGAAAAGCTCTGAGAGTACAGATGGATTTTGCAGGCCCCATCTGAGCTTTGCACCCAGCAAATCAAATATCACACATTAAATGTCCTTGGCACTCAGTGTAGACAGAAGCTGTATCCAGACATCGCAGGGAAGGTTGGTTTGTTCACCATCAAGCGGCTCAAAGTCAGACCCTCTGTTTTTGAAATGAAACAACTTGCCTCTCACCGTCTGTTTTCTAGGACCTGGAATGATACACAGTTTTATTTCCATTTGCAGCCTAATCTGTTCCCAGAAATACACATCAGAACCGAGGAAAGAAATGTCATCCTTTGGCTGGTTACCCTAAGACACCACTAGCCATCCTCTTTATGTTTTCTTATTTTTCAATTTATTTTAAATTATCATCTTCTTCTAAGAATTATCTTTATTTAAATATACTCTTTTCTCTGGGAAAATGGAAAAGTGGGCTTGCTCTGGGTCCATGCTGGAGATGGTGCCTCCAATTTTATTCAGCAAAATCTCATGATCCTTGCTATATTACCTTTATTGAGACTTTTGTTTAGATATTGATGGCAATTTACCAACTCATAAGATAAATGTGTGGTGTATGGCAGGCATGTTGCATATCTTTAGGTTTTCTGAGATTAAAGATATGTGATCCCTTCCCTTGAAGATGTCAAATCTGATAAGAGAAACAGAATTGGGAATAATCACTTATTGCAATGGCCCAATAAATGTTCAAATACTGCTGGATTTTTAGTAGTGGGATACCTCTGTGAATTCCAAGTCTTGACTTCATTCTCTAAAGCTGAAGAGTGGCTACTAGTGGCAATTTAGTGAATTGCAAGTACAGAACCAATGAGGTATTAAGTATTTAAGCCTAGAATTAGATTTTAACTTCCTAAATTTTTGACAAAAAAAGAGTAATTCTACTTATTTTTTTTTCTATATGAGTGTTTAGTGGAAAATCTGAAATAGGGGTTCTCAATATTTTTGAAAGAACAATGAGTCAATTTGAAGGTATGTCTCAAAAGTCATAAAAATCATATCTATTTCTCTTAAGGACTGGGATTTAGCTCAGTTGGTAGAGCGCTGTGCTGCAGTCTCTGAGGTCCCGAGTTCAATTCCCAGCTCCACAAAAATGGGAGAAGGACCTGGCAATCCACTCTCAAGGCAATCCCGAAACAGTCAGCCATTGAAAACCCTATGAGGGTCGCTATGAGTCGGATACCGACTCGACGGCACCTAACAACAACAACAACAATTTCTCTTAAAGGATTTTATTCTAGGGAGATAAATATATGTAGAGGATATAGGTATAGTTACAAAATATGGACTATGGCAAAATTATATGTTGGAATGTCATACAGAAATAATATATAAAAGGACCTAGTGAAAGGGAAATAAACTTGTGGTACATAGTTTGATAAAATAGCAAATGATGAAATTCTGTAAACAATGAGAAAAAACTTAAAATGTATGTGTTAGTGTATGCTACATGGTGGTAGATATAGATGCATGTATACACATATTGAAAAAACAGAATGATATAAATTGTAGTTCACATTGAAAATTTCTTGATGAGGCTATTTTTATATTCTTTTGTGCATATATGTATAAAGTTAATGAAGTACTTTTAAAATAATAACATATATTTGACTTAAAAAATAGGTCTGAGCTGGGCATGATAGCTTGCTTTGGAAGGCTTAGGCAAGAGGATTGTGAGTTTGAGGTTACATAACAAGACTCTGTCTCAAAAACCAAAAGAAAGAGAAATGGGGAGAGGGAAAAAGAGAGAGAGAGAGGAAATAAATATCAATTATTATAAAAGGCTGATTGGCTGATTGCTATAGACGTAGAGACATAGAAGAAATTTTGAAGTTACACATTTTAGACAGTGTGTAACCAAAAGAATAAACCCTAATCTCGACATCACTTGTAGCCATTTAGAAATGGAGATTTCATCTGTGTTAGTAAAGCCCTCCCTCTCCATTGTGACAAACAAAAATGTTTATAGGTATTGCCAAATGCTTCCCAAAGGGCAAAATTGCCCCCAATTGAGAATCATTGCCTTTCACTTAGGACTTTGTCAGTGCATTTGGCCCTTCTGTTTTGCAGTGCTGTTGGTAACTCGGTTTCTGGGTAGGGGTGGAGTGTATCTCTAGAAAAGCCATACCACTGAGATCGGGTTTAGTTCAGAACTCTCCTTTCAACACACAGCCATGTTTGGCAGCCTGGTTCATCTCTGGCAGATTTCAAATACCCTGCAAAGGTGGATTTTCCTCTCAGGTACCTTCAGACAGCCTCAGAGAATCAAGGGTGGCAGCCAGCCACCACCAGGGGAGTCAGGGCGCCAGGCTTTGTTCTGCTTTCTGGCCCCTAAAAACCCGTGGGGATTTCTGGCTTGGCTCAGATGCAAAGTGGAGAGGCCAGCGTGGAAGCAAAAGCAGGGCAGCCATGAGAGAATGCAGGAGTGGGGTCGGAATTTCCTTAGCTTCATTGGAAACAGATGCTCAATGGAGTGGTAGGTGGGGGGGGGTGGCCCTGTTTCAGGCCGATGTGCTTGGCAGCTTCTCTGTCCCACATCCTTCAACCTCCCCTCTCCTCTCCACCCCCACAAGCACCACCAGACTCTTGAGAGGAGGGCTCTGGTCTAAGGGAGGCTGGGGTTGCTGTGACAAAGGAGCAAAACCTGCTCTTTTGGGAACACACACCTGTGTAATAGGACTGAATGCACATATGGTCTTAGATTGGTGTGATTAAGGAGTATCAGAGTAGGGAGAGTCTTTTGTGATCTAAGTTTAATATCTTCATCTTAAAGATGGAAAAACTGAGGTCTGAAACTGAGAATGGAGTCCAGAAATTCAGGGTAGTTGATTCCCCAGGCTTTTACCTACAACCTCCCTGCCACCTAGTCTTCTTTTAAGTTGTAAACTCATTGAGATATAATCGGGCACATGTGCCATCTCCAGCCTGTGTCTGTGGCAGACATTATGAATTGATCATTGAGCTCCTTTCTGCTGGTTCTTAATTCTGCCCTATAGTCCTTAATCCAGCCAGTACACCAGGTAGGTAACACCAATCAGCCAGAGAGGGCACATATTTGTCACATCTGCCACTGACTTGTTCTGTCAGAGCCCTTCTGGAGATGTATGGGAGTAAGGAACTGAGAGATTGGGCCTTTTTGGTGGCAGTTAGGAAGAGAAGTTTGGCGATTATTTTGGAAGAGAAAAGGCTACCAGTGGTCCTGTTATTTTGAGATTCTTTTGAGAAGGGGGCAAGGGAAGGGCATCAGGAGCATAGGTTATTCCTAGGCTTCTCAAACTGTCATGAGTGCAAGAGTTACCTTGGAAATCTTTCTAGGATGCAGTAGATCTGGGGAAAGTCTGCAGTTCTAACAAGATGCCATATAATGCACATGTGGCTGGTCAATGGACCATCCACTGAGCATCAAGCTGCTCATCTGACAGCTCATTTAACCTTGTAGAAAGCTGAGATTCCAAGAAGATGAGGGAAAGAGAGTTTTCCCATCAGCTTTACAAGTTGTTTGGCCTGAGGATTCCATTTGCTCATCCCTCTGTATCTCTTTTTACTAAGTATTTGTAAGCCTCTTCTACCTCAGTATTACATCCAACAACCTGATTAATCTTAGGCATCTCAGAACCAATATCTCCTCCAAATGCGGTGTGTTCAAATCCTGACTGCAGGGAAGAACTATTATTTCCTTTCATATTCCAGATCCTTCTGGAATATTCCTAAAGATCCTGCTGGAGGTTCAATCATTCTAAGAATTGAACCTTAACTAAGAACAATAGAGTGGATGGGTAGACCCATGAAAAGTCTATTATCCTTTGAGCAAACCTCATTTATTCACCAAAATTCTGACTTTAGAGAGAAAATGAACAGGTATTACATAGCCTACCATGGTTTAAAAGAGAAGGGTATGGCCTCATTTTTTGGAAATGACCTCTGGCTTAAGGGAAAGTATTAAATCCAGCCTGAATAGCTGAAAGGGGAAGTGTGAGAGGGGGCTTTCTTCTTTATTTTTTGTAAGTAATTGAGATATTTCACCTCACTCTGGCATAATTATATTGTCAAATGGAAGATGCTTCAGGTAATTAGTAACATAATTAGTCAAGCTTTCCTGCTCTGTGTGTCCTCAGCTAAAATATAATCCTTGTATCCAATGACCTTTGCAGTGCAGGACAACCTTTAACAAGGAATGCCTTATTATTATTTTTTTAATGAACAAAGAGAGAAAAGGAAAATGTATGATGGGCTTTTCAGGGCTGCCTCAGAAATGCTGCATATATGGTATCAGTTAACAAATGAAAACCAGATTTGAGGAAAGAGAACATTGGACAGTATGGGCTGTAGTTTCACTCATGGCAGTTATTTGCACTGGTGGTGTTGCTGTTAGTATTAATATTAGTAGTAAAACTTCTTCGGACTTGGTTGTTCTTTCTGCATAGTTCACGATCTGTTCTCCTGCAGTCTTTTTATCCAGACCATATTACCATGGGTAGAAAGGGGTCAAGTGGTCATTTATGGAGCCTTTGATCTGCAGCATCATTAATGCCTTTATACCCATTGCTCGGTGAATTTGTCATTGTTCTGACAAAACAAGTGTTACTATCACAATTTGTTGAGAAGACAATTGAAGCTCAGCAAAGCCACATGCCTAGTGAAGTTTGGATCCCAGACCCAAAGTTAATTCTTGTTGGCTCCAAAGTTCACTGTCTGACTGTTATTCCGGTATACATAGCTGGGTGATGTGCATCACTCCCAAGTTTGGCTCTCACCCACGGGATTAGGGGACTCCAGACTCCCCTCTCCTCGTGGGATTCTTCTCTACTTCTCTAGGACTCATAGAGGCTCTTGCATGTCCCCATGGTCACGTGGCTTCCTTCTCCTCTCCTACTTCATTATACGACTTATGGCTTTTTAGGTCATGGGCCTGCTGGCAGTGGTGGGGATGGAAGGAGGATGTGATACAATGACAAGACAGAAGACCTTGGAGTCAGATATCTCTAGCTTTGAATCTAGGCTCTACTTAACCTGAAGCAAGATGGTATATTTTCTTGGTCCTCAGTTTTCCAATCTGTTCAATGGGAATAAATATATGGATGGAGGGAGGGAGGGAGCGAGAAAAGAAGGGAAAGAGAGATGGAAGAGTTAATTTAGAACAAGTATGAATATGAAGGTGATGGGGGAGAGAGTAAGATATGCTCAGAATAGCATGCATATGCGGGTAGGAGTGATAGGTGTTTTCAAGAATGATATAGCATCTCACCCCGTGTGTCTGTCAGCTTGTGCTGTGGGGGCTTGCGAGTTGCTGTGATGCTGAAAGCTGTGCCATCAGTATCTCAGATACCAGCAGGGCCAGCCATGGTGGGCAGGTTTCAGTTGAGCCTCCTGTCTAAGACAGACTGGGGAGAAAGACCCAGCAGCCCACTCCCAAAACAGTTAGCCATTGAAAACTCTATGATTATCAGAGAAGCGCTGTCATAGATGGTGCTGGAAAATGAGCCCCTCAGCCTGGAAGGCATTCAAGAAATGACTGGGGAAGAGTTGTATCTTCAAAGTAGAGTTGAGCTTAATGATGAGAATGCAGTAAAGCCCCTGGGACCTCCAGTTGCTGATATAGCATGATTGAAAATGAGAAGAGACAGAGTGTTTGAAACAGTGGGATCAAACATAAAATATGTGCATGGTACACTGTTGGGTAGTGTTTTGCACTGTTGTACATAAGGTTGCTATGAGTCAGACCCAACTCAGTGGCACCTAACAGCATCAACAATAGCCTCTCATTTAGAATAAAAGAGCTCAGGAGGTCTAGGCAGAAGAAAAGTGAGGTTCGGACCAACCCACCCTGCTTTGCAGTCAGGTTTGTCTTAAGTCAACATTTACCAATTTTGTACCAAGGATCAGGAGCAAAATGCTTTATAAAAACAGGTTTCATGGTCAAAGGTGTTTGGAAAATGTAACTTGCTCTTGGAGAGTCCCCCCCCCCACTGAAGGCTCTGAGAAGTCCTGCAGAATTAAAAATAATAACATTTAAATTATTATTATTTAAAATCCAGTGATTCTGAAAAAATTTGCACACAGAGCCTATATTTCACATATGGCTCATTAACTTTCAGAGTAAATTCTGGGTTACTATTTCTGCAGCATTTCCATTTCGTATGCCATGGCCAGGATTACATGGCATTTTTGATGCTGTATCTATGTATGGCTTGGTAGTCATCAAGAATCACACATGATGCTGGGCGTGATGGTGCATGTCTGTAATTCCCGCACTCAGGAGGCTGAAGCAGAAGGATTGAGAGTTTGAGGCCAGCCTGGTCTAGATAGCAAGATGTGTCTCAAGAAACTAAAACAACAACAACAAAACAAACAAAGCCCCACATATAAGGTGCGGATGCATTCTTCCAAATGATCCTCAGATGGAATTAGAACTTGAATTACTATCTGCATTCACAGATGAGTGAATGGGACTCAGATAAGTCGAACAAACTGGCTGAGCTCACACAGCGCACAGTGGGGAGGCTAGACGTCCATGTGGGTTGTCCAATGCCAAGCTGCTTCTCTTTGGACCACATATGCTTCCACCAAGCGACCACAGGGCTCTTTGGAGTTCACTCGGTTATTTCTTTATTTCAAATCTGTTGAAACAGGCCTTGGCAGCCGCATGCTCTTCACTTGCTGTATGTAGAAATACCGAGTACACTTCATCCCCAACAAGCAGCTCTCCAGGAAAGGATAATGGAATCAGAGAGAATGATCACACTAACGAAGGCAGTAATTATCCTCTCCAGGACTTGCGGAGCACTTTACAGTTTCAGGAGCACATTCACACATGGTATCCCTTTGGATCGTCACGGCAACCAGGCAGGTAAGCTGGTCTGGCAATTGTTATCTTCATCTGATAAGGAAAACTGAGGAACAGAGAGGTGAAGGATAGAGTAATACCTGACATAGGACGCCAGGGACGTCAATCAATCAACTCTACCCCCTCTTTCCTACTGATTCCTAACATCTGGATTGGCATCCATTAGAGAGCTTGGGAGAAAATTTCCTCTTGCCAGGATTGGCTCTTCATTTGTTTTTTCCCTCCTTCCTTCCTTCCAAGTGAAATTTCAAGATACCAAAATACTTGGGGAAGAGAAAACAATCACCCACTCTACCCTTGCCCCCAGCCAGAGATAACTACCATGTATTTGTTTCTAGTAATTGTTTTGTGTACATTTTCCTGTTATTAAATTTTCCTTGATGGATAATTTTAGAATCTGTAAAAAATTGCATTTTATCTTTCTCTACCTCCCTCTTCTTTTGTTGTTGGATATTTGGGACATTTTCACATTTTCTGGCACCTGAATAATGTGATAAGCATCATCATCCATAAATCTTTGTGTACTGCAAAAACCATCACCCTCGAGATAAATTTCCACAGTGAAATTTCACAATCAAAGGCTTTCCACATGTTTAAAACTTTTGATAGATACTCTAAACTGCTACGTAGAAATTTTTACCAAGTTCAAAGCCCTTTGAGCAACTATTCTTTAGGCCTTTTAAAATTTCACATGCATTGTTTCAATTTCCATTTCTTTGATGATAAGTATGGGTGATTTTCTTTTTTAAAATATTCATTTGCATTGGTCATTCTTGTTTCTTCTGTTGTCAGTTTCTTATTCATGTCTTTTGCCTCTTATTATTATTGTTGTTATTTTAATTGGGCTGCTTTTCTTAGTTATTTCTTAGAAGCATATATATATATATATATATATATATATATATATATATATATATATATATTAAGAAAACTAATACTTTGATTGCAAGTCATTTTTCCCCTATATTGAAATTTTAATGAGTTGAACTTCATGAGCCATATTCTTAATTGATGGAAGAGTATATGAGAAGGAAGATGTCAGCCCAGTGTCAAGAAGAAATTTCTAATGATGGAAGTTATACAAGTATAGAAATGGTGGCCTTGTGATAATCCCATTTCATGAAGAGGTAAGCCAAGGCTCAGAGAGGTCCAGTAATTTACTGTAGGTTTCACAGCAAAAAGTGTCAGAATAGAGATTTGAATCCTGGTCTGTCTCCAACTTCTGTGTTCTTTGCACTGTGTGACATCTTTGTGTTGCAGAGGGAGGCAGGTCTGCAGATATAAATCAGTTATAGGCCACAGAAAACACAGACAAGGAATGAGGCAGGAGAATGAAGAAAAGAATGAGGAGGCTGGGATTTGAAGTCATCAAATAAATCCAGCCAAAGAAGTGAAGGCAAAACTCTGCGTGCATAACAGGGAGGTAACGTTTGGGGCTGTACTTGTACAGATATTCTGTGTATCTCTATTGCTGGATTCCTCCAGGCACCATGGATACTCTCTTTGCTACTAGAAATAGAGTCATTAACATCTGGCATTCTCATCAGGTTAAAGATATAATTCTAGGTGGGCCAGAACCAATTTAAAAACTCATCCTTACCATCCTATTTCTCTAGAACAACTCAGTATCAAAATCTGTATTAGTCTCGGTTTTACAGAAAAACAGAACAGATAGGAGCTATCTGTCCAGCAGGAGATTTTTTCTCTCTCTGTCTCTGTCTCTCTCTCTCTCTCTCTCTTAAATATAGATTTATTGTAAGGAATTTGGCTCCTGTGATTATGCAGGCTGAGAAGCCTAAGATTTGTAGTCAGTAAGCTGGAGATACAAGAGAGGGGATGGTATAGTTCAATCTGAGTCAGAAGCCAGAGAACCAGAAGAGTCAATGATACGAATACCTATCTTAGTCCAAGTTCAAAGACAGGAGAAGAGCAATTTTCCTCCTCGTGGACAAGTCAAGCAGAGAACACATTCTCCCTTACTCAGTCCTTTTGTTTTGTTCAGGACTTCGACTACTTAGAAGAGACCCACCCACCTTGGGGAAGACAAACTGCTTTCCTTCATTCACTAGTTCATTGTTAACTTCATCCAGAAACACCTAGAATACTATTCATTCAAATGAAATGAACTATTGCAAAGGTAAAATTGCTTCGTTCACCCCTCTCAGGGTTCAACCTCAGGGGCTTTCGAAGACACTCTTGGCTTTCTTTGGATTGTTGTTGTTGTTAGGTGCTGTCAAGTCATGTCCAACTCATAGTGACCCTCATGGGGTTTTCAATGGCTGATTGTTTTGGGATTGCTTCGGGAGTGGATTGCCACACCCATCTCCCTTTTTTTTGCGGTGCTGAGAATTGAACCTGGAACTTCAGAGACTGCAGAGCGGTGCCATACCAACTGAGCTAAATCTCAGCCCTTCCTCTGGATTGTTGTTGTTGTTAGGTGCCGTCAAGTCGGTATCTGACTCATAGCGACCCTCATAGGGTTTTTACTCAGTCTCTTAAGAAAGCAGACATGGCTTGGTATCTGGGGCAGTACCATTTTCAGTACTGCAGGTTTTTTAGATTGGCTTCATCTCTCTCCCTCCCTCCCTCTCTCTCTCTCTCTTTCTCTTGCTCTCTGTCCTTTATTTCTTTTTATTTCTTTTTTAAACTGCTGAGTCTGATAAATTAGGGCTATTAAGAGATTGTTTGTTATTCTGTTCTGGGTTACTATTTTAAGGGCTAAAAACACTCATAAATATATGGATGCTCTGACTGTAAATGGATATGTTTTAGCCAGTGAAAAATTCATTTTCTCTAATATACGTTTTTAGAGTGTCCTGCTGCAATTCTGCACAATATCTCACCATGATCTTTCACTGTTCCTCTCATTTTTATCCGATAAAAGCAGATCCATCATCGATGCGGCTCCTTTTCTCTGCACCATAAATAACTGCTGGGGAAGGGGAGTATCTCCCACAACACAGCAGCATCGCATTTTAACTTATTGTGGAATTTATTGTAAAGCCTTCTTGGGATGGGGGCTGAAAATACCTGTATGTCCATCAATTATCTCATGGCCTTTCTGGGGTTTGGACAAAGGCACTCCAAATCCCAGTGTAGAGAGATTTGCTTCTGATTTCAGCTCTAACTGCCGGATTGGAGAGAGAAAGTGGTAGGTTATTGTACATCCTGGCTGTCTTGGGTTGGTCCCTGATTATGCCTGTGGTTCCAGTTAAGTGACTGAAGGTGACTTCTTTTACTTTCCAAAGTGCTCTGGCTTGGATGGCAAATTATATGGTCAGTGTAGAAGCAGGCTGGGAAACAGTGCGTCACGTCACCTCTCATTTTGCCTATTCCCCATCGGGTGCTCGTTCTGCGTATGGGACTCTTCTTTCCTACCCCTCAACGTTGTCTAAAGATATTTCAAAACTCAAAGAAAAAAAAAAAGAAGAAAGAAAAAGAAGAAACAAAAGAAAAAAGAAAGAAATATGATTTTAGTTCCCACCCCAAGGCACTATACTAGAAACTTTGCAAAAAAATCATGCATTCATTCTAAGAACAGCCTATGAAATAGCATAATTCTTTAATTTCAAGATGTACAATTTTTTTTCACTGATTAATAGCTCAGAATTGGGCTGAGACTTTTGGGTAACATATTACAGTTGCTATTGGCTATGCAGCATTGTGATGTACTTGGCATTGCTTTTGTATGAACCTACATCAAAACTCACTGAACGGGTGTCAGCAGCTTGGAAGAAAGTTCTAGAAACAACTGTCATCGTTTTAGTCTCTAAGAATCCAATTATTATGGAGAAAAGATGGTGACTCAGAGACAGATAGCAATATTCTGAAGCAAACATCAGTTGTAGGCTAGCACTACATAATTTTAAAGCCAGATTAAGCATCTCGTCAACATATCTTTTAGTTTATTAAAGGATTTTCTTAAAAAAAAATTCTGTATAACCAATATTCCTGATGTCACAGAATGTGATATTGTTAGGAAAAATATCTGCTTGATGGTTTTGCATTGAAGAGTGAATCTGAAAATGAGGAAGATTTAGGACAACTTCAACCAATTTAATTCATTTATAATCTTTCCTTTTGATAGGTGTTTATGATTGACATGCACATGCCAATTAAGTCTAAAAGATTCTTTAAAAGTAACTACAAAATAAAAATTTTAAAATATTGGACCTAGTTTTTTTTTTAACATTTTCAATTTTAAAAATCAGTATGTATATTCAAGGTATACAATCTGATGATTTGACATACATATAGTGAAGTGTTTGTTATAGTTAAGCAAATTTAACAGAACCATCATTTAACACATTCACTCATTTATTTTTTGTGGCAACAGCATTTAAAAATCTACTTTTAGCAAAAATTTTGAATATAACATAATATTAATGAGTACCATCCTCATGTTGTATGTTAGGTCAAGGATAGGTTATTTGGAAGTATTTTTTCTTTCTGAGTGGCATATGAGACAACAGGTGTCCTATAATAAGGAGATTCCTATGGTGATTAAGCCTGCAGCCGTAGCCCTGTGGTATCCAATCCTGTCAGATCTCAGCAGCTAAGCAGGGTCTGGCCTGGTTAGTACTTGGATGGGAGACAGCCTGGGAACACCAGATGCTGTAGGCTTGGGAGATGGACCTGGCAACCCATTCCCAAAAAGCAATCCACAATTGAAAATACTATGAACAGCAGAGAAGCACTGACAATAGTGTTTCACCTGTTGTTCGCAGGGTCACTATGAGTCGGATACCGACACGGTGGCAGCTAACAACAACACTGGTGATTAAATATGGTAGGCACTAGTGATCCTGGTTTACAGGTAAAGCAGAAAGATAGATGGTTTGCTTTGCCTGAGGTCATGCAGTTAGCTAGTGGTCCTGAAGGAGTACCATTGGAAGGACTCAAAAATGGATCTAAACAATAATCATGGAGTATCCTCATTATGCCAGCCAGTGTACTGGGAGATCCAACAGTGCAGGAAACTGGCATGGTCTGTATTCTCTTGGAGGCTGCAGGCCTGGGACTAGTGAGGGTGGGCAGGGAGGCAAGTAATTATATCCCACTCGATGGGTCTGATGGTAACAGGAGAAACATCTTCAGAGTTGTGGGATCTGAGGACAGTGTCAAAGGGGAAGAGGCTCCTAAGCTGTGGTCCTAAGAGTGAGAGGGGATTTTTATTTAAGCAGGAGTAATTTGAGGAGGAAGAGTGTTCCAGGCAGCAGGAACAGTCAGTACCAATGCCTGATGACTCAGTGTAGCCCTCTGATTCCTGAGATGTTCCTGGGAGTTGATTTGGGTGGTACCCTGTGGTGGGCACCCACAATTCTCTGGAGAAATATAATTGATTTTTCTGGGTCCTGATTCTTTAGCTCTTGCTTTCTCTATTTCTCATGGAACCAGGGGGTGACATTAAAACCTTTCATTTTAAGGTGGGGAAAAACAGGGTTCAGAGCTCTTCCCTGTTATACTCAAGGTCATAGTCATACAGGTAGCAAAAGATGGAGGTGATACATGAACTACAATGCTTCTGGCTCAAGGTGGGATTTGGTGCTGCTGTGTCCCACTGGGTCACACATTCCTCATTTGGGAAGAGACATCAGGATCGGCAACCTCATCCCCAGGTGTTTTGGGATGGGGTGGGGAGGGAATCAGAGACCCAGCAGGTGGGTGGTGACCTCCTCAGATCACACACAGCCAAGGACAAGCTGGGAGCTGGGCTGTCAGGGAGAGCCTGCTCTCCACTCACTGGTGTCTTCATGAATTTTATCAACATGTATTTAAGGGTCATCCAAGCAGAGCAAACCACGGCTTTAAAGTAATTAGTTGGCAATGTTCAGGAGGGGCCAAGGGGATTCTCTTTGCTTATTTGTGTGAACCTAAAATGCATGCTTTCTTAATTAAGCCTTAACTCCAGGTCTTGCTTCCAGCTTAAATGTTTTTTTTTTTTTCTTTCTTTTTCTTTAATGGGTCTCAGCCTTTCTCTATACCGCAGGCTGTGGGTCCAGGAGGGCTTTGTCTCTGTTTGTTTTCTCTGCTCTAAGAAACATCTGTTCCCATACCGCCACTGAGGATACCTGCTTCTTTTCTGTCCCCAGTCTCCTGCTGCTTTTAGTTTCTTAATTAACAGCCATGAGCAGTGTGATCCTTGGTGACTCAGGGGCAAAGGATGGATGCAGGGATTTCCCTTCCCGGAGCTCATCTGAAGTCACCTGCTGGGGACAGCCTTTCCTGATCAGGATTGAGTCTGTTCTGGGTGTCCTCATCTGGCCAACTTGACTTTGTGCTCTATGGCTTTAGATTTCCAGCAAGTGGCAAAACATGTGGATCATAGGAAACACTTCATAAATTCTTATTGAATAAATGAATGAGTAAAGGAATGAATGAATGAAAAGCTAAACCTGTGTTCAGGTGTGTGCAAGTATGAAAGGGTTATCAACTGTCTTATCCCATGGTTAGGTATTGCTTTTCACATGTTGAGGTGTTGAATGATGTTTAATGTTCCATAGTATTTTTTTTTTTAATATCTCCGTATCCAGCCTCCTCAAGCATCTTCCTTCACATCCTGGGTAGTGATTTAACCCTGCCTGGTGGGAATACTTTAAGAACTTGGTTCCTGTCCTTGGCTTATGTGTTAGGCTTTTCATGGCTATTACAAATACCTGAGAGAAACAGTGTAGAGGAGGAAATGTTGATTTTGTCTCATGGTTGCAGAGGTTTCAAGCCATGGCCACTGGATCCATTGTTTCTAGACCTGTGGTGAGGCAGAGCATCATGGCGGAAGGGAAGCAGAACTGCTCACCTCATGGCTATCAGGAAGCAGAGAGAGAGAGAGAGAGAGAGAGAGAGAGAGAGAGAGAGAGAGAGACACATGAGAAGGGAACACCAGCAGGATATGTAGTCTAAAGGCAGGTCCTCAGTGATCTATTTCCTCCACGTAGGCCTTACCTCCTAAATTTTCTACCATTTCCTAAAATAGCGCCATCAGCTGGGGACCAGGCCTTCAACACATGAGCCTGTGGAGGACATTTCATGTTCAAAACATAACAGCCTACCTTACACCACACATTAGGAACCCTTGGTTGTCCCAGGTGATTCTGTTGTTTTCATTCACTATCTCATTGGGGGAAATATTCTCTGTACCCCTACTGGACTCCCTGATGGCAACACGGAGCAGAGGCAAATCGACATGAGAACCTGCCTCTGTGGACTCCACAAGGTAGCAGGAGAGAGAAGCCAGCACTAGGCTCATTCGCATGGCAAACAGATTGGTTTCTATGGGAATGCAGAGTAGTGGTGCCTGGAATAGACTTGGGCTTCATGGAAGAGGTGGCATCTTAGCTGAAAGATGCCTACAAGTTAATCAACAAGCTAAGGGGAGAGAAAGAATTCATGCCGTTTCTGCCTATCTGCCCTAAACTTAGTGGTTTGAAACAAGAATGCTTTTGTTATAGTTCACAATTCTTGAGTCAGGAGGGTGGGTGGTGCCCAGCTGGGTGATTCTTCTGCTCCATGTGAATGGAGATGAGCTGGAAGCTGCTCTGGTCCAGTGAGTCCAAAATGGCTTCTGCCATGTGTCTAGTGCCATGGTGGGGACAGCTGAGAGGCTGGGCTGGAGGCCTTTTCTTTGTCTCAGGGACTCAACATGTTGCCTCTTATCTCTCCAGTAAGGCAGTCAAAATTCTTGCCTGGAAGCTCAGGCTTTGGGGAGGTAGGGAGGGAAGGTGGTACCCCCCAGTATCTTAAGAGCTGGGGGCCACAAACCGTCCGGTTGCTATATCCTGTGAACCTCACTGGCTAAGACATCCATAGAACCTGTCCACAGAGTCCCACTGATGGATGGAGTATCAAGAAATCAGCAGGCACCCTTAAACAGCCATCTCAGAGGTTGGAAAGTGGGTTCTTGGTGGAGGGAGCAGTTGTGGAGGTTGAAGGGAGCCTGGTGGAGTCAAAGAAACAGAAGCAAGTCCTTAGAGGTGGAACTTAACTGGCTGGGTGTGGAAGTGATGGACAAGGTGACAGAGAAGGAGGAAGTCGAGCGGAGCAGACCTTGGCAAGCCGTGTGATTGAGACTGGAATTTTTCTGTAGGACGATGAGAAGGCGCTGAAGGATTCTGAGCAGGGATGTGACACGATCGGATTTGCAGTTTAGCGAGATCAGTCCAGAAGCTATGTGGAGAAGGTGGAAGGAAGTTTGCAGAGGGTCAGGATGGGGGCCACAGGCCGCCGCGTGTAGGACATGTTGCAATGCTCAGGCGAAAGATGTTAATGTTTCAAAACGGAGAGTGGGAGGCAGGAAGCAGACAGATGGGGCCCTTGGGAGATGCAGGCACATGACAGCTGGCACACACACGCCCTGCCTCCCAGCAGGCCAGCCTCAGCTCCTGAGAGTCCCGTCCCCGAGGGTCAGAAGACCCCATCCAATGCCACCTTACCAACAAGCTCCCTAGGCAGCTCTGTGAACACCCGGCCCTGGCCACGTGAGCCACTGTATTTTCATCTCTGTGTTTCCAGTGAGCATCAGTCAGCTCTCCGGGTGTGAAAAATGGGGACAATAATATTAAATGTGACAAACATTTAACCATCTCTGAAGCTGTGATCTCGATAACAGCTGGGAGGAAATGATAAAGTGGCAACAAGTACGGAAATCAGATTTCCTCTTGCAGAAGTTGATAAAACTTCATTTTTCTAAACAAAGGGAGTCTGGGACCAGAGTGAATTATTTCAAGCTTTTGGAATCACATTTTTGAATCTCCAAGTCCAGAATTTGAGAGGCCTGAGGGCTTTTTGTCCCCTAGTTGGTCCCTTACTTTCCTGGGAGGTAAATGACGAGTGTCCCAGAGAATCAATTTTGTGTCCCATGAGCTTGGATTACAGACCCTCCCCTCCCTTCCTCATTGGCTGCTTACCTTTGTGAACTTCGCCTCCCTCAGTTAGAGATGACAATACCTGCCTACCCCCTCACAGCGCTGGCATGAGCATCATCTGAGACGCAGGAACAGCCCTGCCTGTTGACACTCCCAAATGCCCTGTGTGAAGTTGGGTCCTCCGCAGCCTAGATTCAGAGGAACAGAGGCGCCAACAGATACAATAACTTCCCCCAAGGTCATCCCAGAGAAGAGGCTGGAAGACCCATGGTAATGATGAAAGTAAAGATCCTTCTCTTTGGCTGTCACAGAGCACCCTGACCAGTGGATGGATGCCACACAGAAGCAGGTGTGAACTCAGCTAGAAGAGTGACTTTCTTGCAGCTGGGCTGACATAAGGATCTGAGTGTGTGGTAGTGAGCTCTCTGTCATCAGATGTGTTCAAGCTGAGGCTGGAGTCAGACAGCAAGAACCATGATTGAGGGAACTTGTGATTCACATTAGAATCAAAGCGGAGCATTTTTGAGGTACAGGCTGACTCTGAGAGTCCTCAGAGCCATAAAGTTTGTATTTCAGGAGTAAGTATTGAAATAACTTTGGGTGGCTGATGCAGTTATTTATGGTTAATGTCTTGACAGTGGATCTTTCAACCTGTGCCAAGATGACTTGGCTGTCTGAGGGGCTTCTTGCCCATGTCTCTGGGCTAGCCTGGGCCAGGTAGGCTTTGCAGAATACCTTGGACTCAGTGCCTGCATAGACACTGGCTTCTACCAACTCTAAGCGACTTCCAGGTGGCTCCAGTTCTCCACTATCAGAGAGAAGTGAGAGGCCTAATCTGCCACCTTGCTATGGAGAAGGGTGGACAATAACTAACCCTCCCTGATGACCAGGCTGACAGTCAGCTGG
The DNA here is from genome assembly GCA_007922755.1 of Pedetes capensis. Taxonomy (NCBI): domain Eukaryota; kingdom Metazoa; phylum Chordata; class Mammalia; order Rodentia; family Pedetidae; genus Pedetes; species Pedetes capensis. Next base: position 61,779 of record VMDO01004302.1, on the reverse strand, counting down.
TGGGTGTCAGGGCTGCTGCAGAATGAAGTGTGTTTGACTTTAGACTGTCTTCCTCTCTCTAGTCTCTCTCCCTCTGCCTCAGGCCCTCATTCAACACAGATATGCCTCCCTTTACCTGCTCTGTCATCTAGCTCAGGTCGGCCTGCCTTTTCTTTTATGTGGTACTGGGGGTTTGAACCCAGTGCCTGAGCATGCCTAGCAAATGCTTTACCACTAAGCTGCACCCACAGCCCCTTTTTCATTTTTCTTTTGAGACAAGGTCTCACTAAATTGCAAAAGCTGCCTCTGGTCTCAAACTTGAGATCCTCCTGCCTCAGCCTCCCCAGTCACTGAGATTAAGCTCCACAGCACTTGGCTGCCAGCATTTTCTTAAAGGACTAGGTAGCAATGACTAGTTTTGCAGGCTGGGTACATCTCTCTTACAACTACTCAACTCTCACAGCAGTGCAAAAGGACAGACAATATTTAAATGAGTGGGTGTGGCTGTATCTTGGTAAAGTAGGATTACAAGAAGAAATGGCAGCCTGGATTGGGTTCATAGGCTTTAGTTTGCCCACCCATCATTTCTAGCTAGTCCTCACCAAACCAAACCAAACCAAACAAACAAAAGTCTCTATGTCAGTGCCAGGTGCTGTGGGAATTGTAAGCTTGTTCCCCAAAGGGTGGCCAGTGAGACAGAAATTTAAGCTCATGGGACAAGGTCCATGGAAGATGTCAGAAAGGCAGAATCTCAGTGCCCTCCTTCTTGCCGCCTCCCTGAACCTACCCACCCTCATGGAATCTGTGTTACTTGGGGGTTGAACCCGGGGGCTTCCCACATATTTTGCAAGAGCTCTATCACTGGGCTTCACCCTCAGCCCATTTATTTATTTTTTATTCTGATTCAGGGTTTTGTAGAGTTATGCAGCTGTCCCTGGCCTCGAACTCATGATCCTCCTGGTTCTGCCTCCCAAGTCACTGGGATAATAGGCAGGTGCCATGGCGCCTGGCGGAATTGGCATTTTAACGTTTTCCAGATGGTTCTCCTAACACATGCAGGGTTGAGAAATAATGAATTATGTGACATAGAGGATTCTTGGGGGGAGTGAGGGAGTGATTAACACCTTCTGTTGTTGTTGGTTCTGCTAATCGTGCAGGAGAGGTAGGAACAAATGCTACAAAATCTTGAGCTCCACAACGGTGAAGGTCGGTGGAGAGCCGGTAATTGTAAAACTTCTTTTTGTAACTGCTGCAATGATGGCTGATCTTGATACAGTCTTTGGATTTTCCAGAGTGGTTCAACAAACTTGTTCAGATCTCACAGTACCCCTATGTCCAACAGATAAAAGCCTTGCTCAGCTCCTGGGGTGCCCCTCTCATGGGATGCCTCTGGGAGCTGTACAGTACACTGCTCCGCAGTCCTGTTTATGAGGCAGCTGTCATTACTGCCTTAGGATTTGTTTTTCTTCTTTTTTTTGTGGTACTGGGAGTTGAACCCAGGGCCTCACACTTGCATGTTCTGAAAGTGCTGGACCACTGAGCTGCACCCTCAGCCCCCCCCCCACTTTTTTCTTTTTACTTTTTGAGACAGAGTCTCGCTAAGTTATGCAGACTGCCTCTGGTCTCGAACTTGCAATCCTCCTGCCTCTGCCTCCCCAGCTGCTGAGATTACAGGCTTGCGCCACCTCGCCCGGCAGGTCTGGGCTTCTTATGTCACCATGGCCACCCAGGGCCGAGTGAGGCTGAGTGGTGAACTCGCACATTCTGAGCCCATTTCCTCTCCGTTTGGACAAAGGTGTCGCAGGTAACAGTGTTCTGAGCATGGTGGGCATTGAGCAGGTGATGTCTTTTTTTCTTCTTACTGTGTGGCTGCTCTTGCTGCTCATCTCTTCCTTGGGAACCAGCTTTTGCAGACAGCCCCTGGATCTTGTTTCTGTGCATGTCCTTGTAAAGGAATTGGCCTTTCATTCCTTCTTGGAGGTAAGATGAGACCTCGCCACATCAAGCAAAGAGCAAGCTGAGTGTCCTCTGTTCAATCCAGAGCAGCTGGTCCTTCTGGGAGACGTCAGTCCACAGCTGAGGGAAAAGCCACTGACCTGGTACCCTGAGACCTGGGCTCTGGGACTGGCCATCTACAAGAAGCTTTGTGAAGGGCTAGGCTCAGTGGTTCAGGTCTGTAATCCCAGAGACTCAGGAGCCAGAGGCAAGAGAATCACGAATTTGAGGCCAGAGGCAGCCTGTGCAGCTTAGAGAGACTCTGACTCAAAGAAGCCAAGATGAAGAAGAGCTGGAAATTGTTGCTAGGTGCTGTCGAGTCAGTATCCAATTCATAGCGGCCCTATGTACAACAGGCAAAACACTATTATCACTGCTTCTCTGCTATTCATAGGGTTTTCAGTGATGGATTGATTTTTGGGAGTGGGTTGCTGGGTCCTTCTCCCAAGCCTTCAACACCTGGTGTCCCCAGGCCAAATACTCCCATCCAAATACTAACCAGGCCTAACCCTGCTTAGCTTCAGAGATCTTACAGGATCAGATGCCATGGTGATATGGCTGCAGGCAAGCTGGAAATAGGACAGTTTATTTCCAATCACCACCTGCCCAGACCTGTGTGGGTCCCAGAACAGCATACATCTTTTTAACATTCATCACAAACCAGAAGCCACCACCTCACAGATGTCACAACTGGATTCCAGAGGTACTGAGCAGGGCCTCCTGTGGCTTTTGGATTTCCAAGCCCACCCTTTTCCCCACAGGGAAGCCCATGCAGCTTCCGGGTTTGCAGGTGCGTTAGGATGGCGAGAGCAGCTTTGGGAGTGGCAGACACTTTGTCACCTGTGAGGGATCCGCAGGACTGCTGCTGGCTTGTGTTCCCAAAGGCACGTTCAGTGCCTTGACTCTTTGCTTAGGGTTTTGCTGAAGCTCTTGCCAAAGTTGAGACCATAAAAATTCAGAGTGACAATACCATTATTCAAGGCACCCAAATCCCTTCATGTTCTTCCCAAAGCTCACTGGTGTTTTATGTCATTAAAATATATTGTTGATTAATATCTGAGCAGCCGCGCGGAGCTTGCGGCTCACCAAGTCCTGCCTTCCCATTCTTTTCTGATCCCTGCAACACTCAGGTCTCCCTTTGGGTTTCTTTGCACCCTTCCTTAACCCTTCCCCATCTGGCCCACATACCCCCCACTGAAATGTACCCAAAGAGCCCCATGTCCTATCTGTGTAAACATCCCCAGAGTCCACCCATATGGACAGAGATAAACCAGCCCCACTGGCTGACCACAGTCTGATCACCCCCGGGAGGGCTGCTCTGTGAGATAATCTCTCAGCTGACTTTCTGCTTTGCTTTGATTTGCATTCTGTCCTGCGCTGTGGTCTGTCTGGACCACTGCTTGCTGTTTTATAAGGTGCCCTGCTTGGCAGTCCCGCTGAGAGACGCCATCGTCTGATCTGAAGGCTCCCTTTCCGAAGCTCTCCTTGCCTTACATCTCGTTTCAGTCACAAGAAGCATTTGCCAGAGCCAGACTCACTCCCCACGTAACCTCGGGCAGGTCTCTGACCGCTGTCAGCCTCTGTGTTTCTGTCAGTAAATTGGGGGTGACAACAGGCCCTGTTTTTGGTGTGTTGTTGGGGTCATTGTGAGGAAGGAATCCAGTGATGTATGTTCAAATACAAAGTGTTTCAGAGCATTAGTGCAATTTTGAGCTTTCAAAATGTCAAAACCAGAAATACTATCTGCTTACAAAATACATCATTTGAAAGAAGTATTTCCACTTCTAACTGTCTTCAGGTTTTTTTTGTGAATTTATAAATTTTTAATTTTAATATGTTTCAGTCAATATTTGCCATGGGTGCTGCCCAAGAGGATGGATAAAAATGAACATTTAAGCAGGGTGTAATGGCTATAATCCCAATGACTCGGGAGGTGGAGGCAGGAGGATTGTGAGTTTGAGGCCAAAGGCAGCCTGTGTACCTTAGTGGGACCCTGACTAAAAACAACAAACAAACAAACAAAATGGGTTAGGGTGAAGCCTAGTGGTAAAGCACTTGCAAAATATGTTCAAGGCCCAAGGTTCAATCCCCAAATACTGGGGGAACAAAAAAGAAAAGTAAATTTAAAGGTTTTTTTTCTTTTTCTTTTTTACAATTCAATTTTTTTTTTGTAGAAATATAGCACTTATCTCTCTGTAGTTATAGCTTAAAGCTACCCTAAGGCTAAGTGCTATGCAAAGAGCTCTTCTGCTATTATTTCTACCACAGTTGCTGTTGCATCATTATCATTTGGACAACAAGTGAAAAAGAAGTCTTTCTTCGATAGAAATCAGTTCTTGGAGACTAAGACGCTGGCTCCTGCTTCTGAAACCTCTTCAGTGATGATCTTGGCTAGAGGGCTTCCAAATCCTGCATTCTGCTAAACTCTGTCCTCAAGGGGCTTCCCTCCGGCTTTGTAGTGGTGGCTCTGCTATTGTGGGTTTGTGTCCTTTGCCAGGTGTGTTCTTCTTACTCCCTCACTAGCTCCTCTAGTGACCTTTAGACTTTGGGAGAAAACAGGTTGGGCCTTGGGGTCCCTATGGCAGCAGTGCAGGTACCTCATACCCACATTCCATTTTAACCTAGATTTCAGCTCATCCCATGTGCATCCTTCCACAAACCCACTCTGCCTCTGACACTACTTATTTTTTTATTGGAAATTTTTAATGTACAACTTAATGTGTTTCATTCTGACAGGTATGTATTTCATTGTGACATTTCCATATATGAGTTTCATTGTATATTACACTGATAACTTCCCCCTTACCCTCTTGTGCCCCTCCTCCCCCTCTCCCACCCCCTCCTATTAATGGCTTCCCTTTACGTGCATCTGACACTACTTATTACCACTACCATTTAAAGGGCAAATCTTAGATGCAGACCCCTCACATTTTTCCTGTGCCTTCCACAATCCATGGCCCAGCTTCCACTCATCCTCCCATATGCATTTATTTCTACTGTGAATTCTGAAACCTCCGTCCCAAGGCATATCTTTCTTCAAAGCATTTACTTCTCCAAAGGGATCTTGACCTTGATGATTGCCCTAATAGACTATTTCTTTCCCCAGTGACCTCCCGCCAGCATGAAACCTCTCAAGTACCAGAATTTGGTGTCCAAGAGGATTTCATGGCAGAGAGAGAGAGAGAGAGAGAGAGAGAGAGAGAGAGAGAGAGAGAGAGAGAGAGAGATGTTTGGGAGAAAATATCCTGCAATAGAAACAAAGTTTTTAGTTGTCTCATCTACATGAGACAAAATGAATGGTGGGTTCTTGAAAGTTGAATTTCTCAGAGGTCTTTGTAAAATCCAGGATCTTGTTGGATATATGGGTCTGAATCTTCAAAAATAATTCTAAGTAGGCGTTGATTGTGGCCATCCTCAGCCTGGAGAGGTTTGCTGCTAGAGGAAAGCTGCAAAGCCTGAGTAGGACAAGAAGAACATAGAGCTGAAAGAGACACAAGATGCACATGCCTGGCTGTAACTCTGAGTGACAAAGGACTAACAGAAGCCAGAAGGGGTCAGGGATTCAATGAAGCAGCAAACAGTAGCTGATGATGGAGAGATGTTAAGAAGGACGAGGACAGATGTTGTTGGCTCTTAGGAGGGCATGGTGACCCTGGCAGAGAGAATTTCAGGGGAATAGTGGTTATGGTGGGATACTGAGGAGGAGGAAGTTGGATGGAGACCATAGCCAACCATTTTAGCAAGGTGGTTTAGAACAGGAAGTGGGAAAATGGCTTATGATTGAAAGAAGTGTTCATTCAAAAGGAAGAGGGTTTAGAATAGCTTATCCTGAGGAAAAGGATGGAGGGGACCTTAGTTTGCAGTGTTTTTTGAGCTCAGCCCACCTTCTAAAGGTCTGGTGAAGCTGTGTGTCACTTATTGTCTGCAAACTTGACCTGTGCATAGCTTTTGCATCTTGTGGCACAGAGTTCACACAGCCTCTGAAACTTGACTGTGGACCTCAGTGGAAGCCAACAGGGTCAGGGCAGAGATAAGATGCTGGTGGACCCCAGGCTGGGGCTTTTGGGCATTTCCTTGCAGTATTTCATTCTCTGTCTAATTGAAAGACTTTTTTAGTTCCCTCTCTTTTTCACAAGGACTATATCCATTTTGCAGGTAGAGAAACCAAAGCTTAGAGGTTAGAGGGGCTGGGGCTATGGATTGCTCCATGTAGTTCCCCTTCAGCTGAGGCAGGGAAGCAATCAAAGGCTTGTGAGTTGCCTGGTCTAATTAGCCTCTAACTGAGTTCCCTCTCCTTCCTCTCAGGCATCACAGTGACATTAAATTACAGGATTCACACATATAATTTCCTAAACTTAAATGTGATTTATCTTAATAGGACTTTGTGCCAGGTCACTTTATCATGCACCATGTCAGAGAGCAGATCTATTATTCACAGGGGCTATTATTGAATCAGAGAATCTAGAGACAGCAGAGACCTTGAGGGGTCGGCTTTGCTCAACTCAGCTGCCCTCAGCTCCAGAAAACCCCTTTCTCCACGCTGGCTACCTGAAGATGGACAGGACGAGGTCTAAATGGCAAGGGAAAGGGAAGGTCCAACACAGACACACCTTACCTTGTGCTGTGGGGTGAGATTAAAGCCCATGCTTTCAGTCATCTCTTTAGTTAAAGAGAGACTGTGTGGGTGTTGTGCTAATCTTAGACAGATGCTGGTCCTACCTTGGCTGACAGAAAGGACTGAGCTTTAGAGGCACAGAATCTCAGAGTAGGAAGATGGCTGGTGTATTATACAATTCATTAATTCAGCAGATCATTTATTCAGTCATTTAGTAGTTCCATGAGGCCTATACTTGCCTTAGAGATGGCAAACAAACCAAAAGTAGACAAGTCACTTACCTGAGGTTGCATAGAAAGGGTGCCACAGTGCCTAGATTCAAACCCAGGCCTCCTCAATTCAGCACCAAATCCCTTTGTCTTACCACCAGCTGCTGACCAGCTGACATGTGCTCTTTGATGGTGGCAGTGAGGGAGTAGATGGCTGATGTTTATCTCCTTGATGAATGGAATTCCGGTTGGCAACTTGATCTTCAGCCTTTGCAACTTTGGAAAGGCAGAGGGTGATCAAAAGCATATATTTTTCTAATGAAAGATGCCTTTGGAAATCCAATATACCATTCTGTCGGCCTCGGGAGTCAGGGGAGGAGAGATGAAAAAGATCTGTTGTGAGTGAGCCTGCCTTGACAAGTTGATCTAAATGTGTACAGGCTGGGCAGCCCCTCCAAGCTCCAACAGACTCCAAATATGTGCTGAAGAAATCCTGGTGCAGAGATGTAGGGGGGAACACAGCAGCTCTGAGCACTGGCTCTGGATCTAGGCTTTGGGAGCACCAACCCTAAAAACCAGCTTTTCTGCTTAGTATCTTTGTGACCTGGCCAGGAGGAGACTTCAACTCTAACTCTCTCAATCCTGCATATTGTGAAATGGGAGCAATTGATTTGTTGCCTTAGGTTTAAAGAAGATGAGGGGGCTGGGAAGATGCACTGTGATTCCTCCATAACACTGGTGTAGGACAGAGAAACTGACAGAAACAAACTTATGGGGGTGGAGGAGATTGATTGGGAGCTCATGGTTAGAGGATTTGTATCCATAGAGGCAGGGCAGGTCTATAGCATGGTGGCCGGATAGGTGTGTCAGAGAACCTCACAACATGGTGAATTAGGAGCAGAGAGAGCAGAGCAAGAGATCGACTAAAACTGCAGGTCTGGATAAAATCCTCCAAAAGACTGCCCCTAGTGACTCATTTCCATCAAGCTAGATCCTGCCTCCTGAAGTTCCATAACTTCCCAGGGCAGCACCACCAGCTGGGGACCCAGCATTCAAACACATGACCTTTGGGAGATATTTAAGGTTCAAAAATGAGCACTTGGCTTCATTAAATGCTCTCTGCCTTCTTTTCCCAAGTCCAAAATGGAAAGAGTAGGCTGCATGTGGACACAATCATCAATGTTTGCTTGCTGTTTGATAATCATGCATGGATGCTCCCGAAGAGAGGACCGTGATAGGGAAGAGGCTATGAGACCCAGGTTGTTCAGTGCCATTGAGTCGGTGTCTGACTCATAACAACCCTACATACAACAGGTGAAACAGTATTGTCGGTGCTTCTCTGCTATTCATAGGGTTTTCAATGGCAGATTGATTTTTGGGAGTGGGTTGCTGGGTCCTTCTCCCAAGCCTGCAGCACCTAGTGTTCCCTGGTGGTCTCCCATCCAAGTACTAACCAATCCTGACTCTGCTTAACTTCTGAGATCTGACAAGATCGAACACCACAGTGGTATAGTGCAGGCAGATTACTGTTGTTGTTAGGTGCCATCGAGTCATATCTGATTCACAATAATGCTTCTAGGGTTTTCAATGGCTGATTGTTCCAGGGTTGCCTTGGGAGTAGATTGCCATGTCCTCCCACTTTTGCTGTGCTGGGTATCAAACTTAGGACCTCAGAGACTGCAAAGTGGCTCTCTACCAACTGAGCTAAATCCCAGCAGGCAGGTTACTAGCTCATAAAAGAGGGGCAGGAAGCCCTTTTATTTCACTTTTCCCATTGGTCACTGCAGAATGAAGTAGCATCTTCTGTGCTGGGAGCCATGCAGATGCCAGGGATATGAAAGGCAGTTAAAGGGGCAGTCCACTTACATGGACAAAGCTGAGCTAAATGCTCATCCATCCACTTGGGAACATGCTTGTAGGTAAACTACTGTTGAGGGACAGGGGTGTGAGGGTTACCAGGATCCAGTGGGAGGGACATAGGAGTGAGACAGCAGCAGTGCAAGTTCTGATTGGGGGAGGTGACATCTGAGCTCATCCTTGGGTGAAACAGGAGGAGGAGGAGGTGGTGGAGGAGGTTCTTATTTTTTGGTTCACTTTGACAAAGGTGAGAAAGTCACTGGGGAAACTGCGTGGACACCGGCTCAGACATGAGTGCATCTTGGCAAGCTCAGGCAAGAGGGACTCATCCACTTGGCAGAGGGCCCAATGTGAGTGTATGCGAGGGAGTTTGGTTAATGCAGCAGTGGTGGGAAGACTGGGTGCCTTGGGGCTGGAGAGAGAGGTGGTGTGGAGCACACAGAAAGGCTTGGCATGTGTTGCCTGGAATCAACACCTCTCTGCAGAAGAGGCAGCTAATCCACACTGGGGATCAGGGGAGCTTCCTGCCAGGTGTGAGGTTTAAGCCAAGACCTAGAGGTCTGTGGAATGACTGAACCAGGCTGAGAGGACCCCAAGGGTAGAATCCCAAGGCTTGTGAAGGATGGAAGGAGGAGAAGAGACAGATGAGAGACTTACCCCTTTCAGGCTGGAGCTGGGTGGAGCACAGAAGGTTTGGGGAACAGGCTGGGCATGGAGGAGGTTTTTAAATGCACACAGCAAGACCCTCTCTCTGGTCCTAATGCAGATCTGTGGCTTGTTCTGTGGAATTCATTCTGCACTACAAGAGGATGATATTACCCAATGTTTATGGATGGCTGAGTCTAAAATATCCATTTTGAAGTCCGCTGAAGGATGAAATTCCTTGTTACTTTCATAGATTCTCTTGTCTTATTTTTCCCCCTGTGGAGGAACATAAAGCATTCATATTTTTAGCCCAAAGCCTGGTCATTTTTCTAATCACACCTGACTAGGAAGGAAGGGCATTTGCGGGGGAGATGGCTGGTTTGATGAAAACAGTCTCAGCCTGGAAGGAGTGCCCTAAAATAACACCCTCCCCAACCAAGGTTTCTATTTTTCATGTTTCAGCCCCATTAGGAAGCTGAGGGCTGGGGCCCAGCATGGCTCAGCAGCTGCCAATGATGTCCACACACACCAAGATGCAGGACGTAACCATTGGGCAGTAGCTGCAGCATGGCCTGGCCAAGACTCCCCACCATGAAGGAAATGGGGTCGGGGCTGAAGCTTTAGGTCCTTGCTCCTGTTCTCTCTCCATGGACAGGATGTCAGCATTCTTGTTGCTTTTATAAACTGTCCAAACATAATCCTGGACCAAATTGTCTTTAATTCCAACAACTGCCACTCTGCCCTGTGGTTGTTAGGTGCTGTCGAGTCAGATCTGACTCATAGTGACCCTAGGTGGGGTTTTCAATGGCTGATTGTTTCGGGATTGCTTCAGGAGTGGATTGCCGCATCCTTCTCCCATTTTTGTGGTAATGGGGATCGAACCCAGGACCTCAGAGAGCTCAGACTCTACAAACTGTGCTAAACCCAGCCCCTACTCTGTTATGTTCATCAAAATTTTCTGATGCCCAGAAGTTCCTTGTTTGACACCCAAGCCTTTCCTATGGGTCCCAGGTAGAATTATCCACCTTTGAGCTCCCTGTGCACCTTGTCCCTGCAACAAAGCACCTGCCACGTGTGGTAGTGTGATTACGTCCTATTGGATTACGTCCTATTGGATTACATCCAATTGAAGCCATCATTGCCTTCATCTTACTAACTTTTGGATTTGGAGGGTATAGCAGAGTCTGGCACTGAAAGCATATGTTGAATGAATGAACAAATAAATGATCCAACTCAGAAGCATTTCCATGATCGGCCTAGAGCTTTCTGTACCACCAAAGACTACAGCCAGTCTGGATCCATCAATGCTTTTTGTCCATGTGCACCTCACTGCCTGGTATACTCAGAATTTCACATGTGCCACTTTATTGAGTGATGATGATGACCTGAAGCACAGGTAGAAATTGGTCAGGCCAAGAGGAGGAAGAGGATCTCAACCACAAGGAAGAGAATGCAAGGAAGGTTGAATTGCCAGCCTCTGGAGGAGATCTGAGCAGGACTATGGAGGTAACATGGTAGGTTTAGTTGTATTGATCTTACCTAATGTTTTATTGTTCCTGGGTCTATGCCAAACAGGTGGATGTGGGATGAGGTCCTATTTGCAGTTTGGTTCCTGAGGCTTCAGGGTCTTCAGGGTCTCCCAATCAACAAAGCATCCCCACTTTTTCACTTCCAATCTCCTCCTCTGAGCATTATGAATTCCTAATCCTCCTGCAGCTCCCACCCCAACTCACATCAGCATAGTGGTCCGCTTAGAAGGCAGGCACACATAGCTTCACATCCTTGCTGCTAGTGCAGATTTCAATCAATCATTTACCTCTCTGGGCCTTCCAGCCCTCCTCCTCAGCATGGCAATGATGCACCCACTTCAGACCATCTTTAATAGCAGAGCCCAGCAGGTGCTTCTGTGGCACTTGTCCTCCTTTCTTGTCTGTTACAGAGCACCCCAGAGGGAACACACTGCCCATGCAAGTCCAGCCAATTGTAATAATTCACCTTGACATTTGCATTGCCACCGTGTCCCTTCTGGCTATGTTAGAATGCCCGTTTTACAGATAAGGAAGTAGACGCTCAAATAGTTAAAATTACTTGACCAGAGTCCCCTGCTAGTAAGTGAGGAGTTCCCAGTCTGCTTTCCTCCCCACCTCTCTGTCCCTCTTTTCTTTCCTCCACAGTGTGGCTCAGTGGGCTGGGGCTGGCAGTTACCTCTGTCCCTATTCCTCCAGCCCTTCTTTAATAGGATGCTATAAGCCATGGGGCAGCGGGACCAGGAGAAGTGTGCAGTTGTAAGTATCCCACTGTAGGAGAACACAGGGTGGTTCTTGACCCCATATCCTGACAAAAATCACCTGCTCCCCAGCCTCCCATTTAATTTGGAAGAGAACAGAAAGCTCCCCAGAAGCCAGGTGTGTGTCAGGATGTGGCTGGCAGGCTGGGCAATTTGATCACATCAAACACATCCCCAGGCCTGCAGGGGAGGCAGCCACCAAGTGTGGCCAGCAGGTGTAGCTCCCTTCAGGGGGAAAAAAGACCCCAGGGAAATCCCCAGGGTCTGGATCAAAGCTCTGGGGTTCTGCCTGCTTCTTCAGAAGCCACGGCAGGCTGCAGTGCAGACTTCTATTCACAGCCTTCAAATGCCCGGGTCAGCCATCACTTTTTGTTATCCTGCAAAGCCCACTGGGGAGGCTGCCCGGTGAGCAAATGAGGCTCCAGGGGGTTAAGTGATTTCACTTGAAGTCATGATGATGGTACTGCAGCTCAGATTCAAACTCAGGTCTGTCTGCTTCTGAGCCATGAGCACTGGGAGGACGCTCCTGGCATCAGATAATATCATGGCAAGTGGCAAGGCAAGGAAAATGCAGACAGAGGTTACTGTTTGTGATGTGAAAGGGAAACGGAGGCAGCAGGAACAGGAATGAGGCTGGTGAAAAGAGGCAGGATGCGCTCGCTACAAAGGAGACTGTGAAGGCGAGGGGAAGTCCAGATTTGTACTCCCTAGGTGGACAGCAGGGGCTGGGATTTAGCTCAGTTGGTAGAGTGCACTCTGCTGTGTCTGAGGTCCAGGGTTCGATTCCCAGCACTGCAAAAATGGGAGAAGGACCAGGCAATCCACTCCTGAGGCAATCTCAAAACAATCAGCCATTGAAAACCCTATAAGGGTCGCTATGAATCGGACACAACTCGAGGGCAACTAACAACAACAACAAGATGGACAGCTATCAAGGTCTCAGTCTGGGCCCAGCATGGAGCTGCTTTTGGAATGAGGCAGAAGCCGAGTTCTCTGCAGACTTCAGTAAGGGTCTGTGACAGTGAAGTTTTAGGCTGACACTGGATGGTTTGGACCTGGAGCTCTCTAGGAGAGCCAGCTGTACTTCCAGGCATCTGGCCGAGGCCCTCTGCTGTGGAAGCAGAGGTGAGGTGATGGGCAGTCAGCAGACAGAGCCTGTTGGCCACCAGAAGAGAGTTTGATTTCTCCCTGGCCTCCTGCCGACCAGGTGGCTGCTGACCTCTCTATGGAAGGGGCCCTCGATTCCTGGCTGGGCTGTGCATGGATTGAACCATTAGTGCATCCCGGAATGTGCTCCTTGGGAATAAGGCAGGCAGGAGGATGAAGAAGACCAGCTGTCCTTCCTGCTGCCTGGCTAAGCGCTGCCCAGCTCTCCCTGCTGGGAAGAAGAAAGGCTCTGCCTGTTTGGTCATAGAGACTCCAGATTTTCTCCGCAACTTACAGAACAGCACAGCATCCTCAGGAGGAGAAACACCTAAGAACTATTAAGGTTTGGGGCTAAATGGGGAGACCAAAGGCAAGAAAGAAGGCAGAGAATGGTAGAGGTTGTAGGAGCCAGAACATCTGCTACCTGTGTCAAAGGAGCTGGTTCAATATTGAATACACTCAGGCATCCAAAAAGGAGCCAAGTAGCGCCATTTCTGGGCCATGCAAAGTAGCCTCTGTCCTTGTACTTTACCTGCATAATTACCCACGTAATTTCCCTATTCCTGTTCTGCCCAGCACCCTGCCACAGTGAGAAAGTGGATTGACCTCCTGTGAGCTGGGGTCTGGATTGACACCTTCGTGGAGGAAGCAACATTTCCTGCTTTTCCTATGTAAAAGGGTTTTTCTCCTTTCCAGGACAGGCCTCTCACCTGTTCTGGTTCCCATCTATCACCACTGTCGGATTTTCCCTCCGCTACCCACACCTCTACTTCTTCAGTCTTAAATCTCTCTCAATGTCTCTGTCTCCCTGTGTGTAAATCCCTCCCCTCTCAACCTACAAAAATGCTCATCTCCAACCCATGGTTCAACAACAGATGTCATCACAACCTCTAAACCGTGGACCTACTCACCTCCCTTCTGGACGACTCTTCTATGCCTCATTTACTCCCTGAACAATTGTCTTAAAACAAAGAGTCACATTTACTTGTTCCATTTGTATTACATTCTATTCCTATGCCACTACTGCTTTCACAACCCTAATGCTATGGAAATGATTTTCTAAAAATCTCAGGGGACCTACTAAGTATCACATTTTAAGGACTCATCCCTTCTCATCCTATTTGACAACATTGGATGTTATGGACCATTACTTTCTGCTTCAAACTCTTTTGTCCCTTAAACTTGATAGCTCGTCTCTCTTGTGGTCATTCCATCTCTCTGCCATTCCTCTGGGTTGATAATTTCCAAGGTTCTTTCTTTATTCCTCTTCTTATCTCACTATCTGTACTTTTGACCCTCCATTCATCTTCACATTCATGACACCAAAATCTCTTTCCCCTGAGTTCTGCATGGAGCTTTACAATGTTATGTGGCTACAAGAGAATAGAAGTCATGATGTTGGTGCACCAGGATTAGGCAAGAGTAGATGTTTCAGAAAGATAAATTGATATAGGAATTAAATGAATCATTGAGAATGTAAGAAAAATGATAATCTTTTGATCTAGTTTAGATAGGAAAGAAAATTAAATTAGAAATTTGTGACCATATAGTTTTGTCTGCCTACTTCTTACCTTATTGTAGGAGTTTAATTAAGATCAGTAGAATCTATTGTTGATTAGTTAGTTGTGCATAAGGTTTTTTTCTCCTACTAGATGAAAGGATGAAAAATACATATTATTATCCAACATTCTGAAAAAGGTTGATGAGTAAAACATTATTGATTGAATGACTAGGAGAATAAATGGATGAGATAATTAATTAACACTGAGGAATTGAGATCGTGCCACTTCTAGCAACTCATCTGTTGATGTGTCCTCTTGAAAGCTCTTCAAGCTAGAGTCCCCCACGTCTGCCTGTAGCTCACCCTGACAGGCACACTTTGTTCTTCATTCAAATGAAAGCAGCACTACTGGAATAAATGAGTATAGTCTTTTTAAACCTAAAAGTTAGTTGGAAAAAAAAAACATCTATCAGTTCAATTAAAAAAAAATCCTATTTGCTTCAACATTGTCAAGAAAATATCTTGCAACTTATTGGCCCCATTGGTGGGATTTAAAAATGCCAAGGTCAATGGAAGCAATAGAACCAGGCAGAAAAGGCAAAGTCATTGTTAAAATACAGCCAGTGCTTTCAATTTTCAACAATTTAACTCTGGCAAATGTATATCACATAAAACTTACTATCTTAAGTAAAGATGATTAACTTAACACAAAAATGGAGGAGGATGGGTTGAGGGAAAGAAAGGTTGATCTACAGGTACTACATTGCAGTGAGACAGGAGTAAGAAGTGGTGTCCTGTTGCATGGTAGGGTGGCTATAGATAGCAACTATCCACTGAATATCTTAAAAAACTAGAAGAAAGGATTGTGAACATTTTTGCCATAAAGAAATGATAAACATTTGGGAAGACAGATACATTTAACCTGATTATACATATTTTGAAACATCATACAAGCATAACTTTGTGCTTTTCTTTATCAGTTAAAATAAATTTAAGTAAAATATAAAACAATGGTTAACTCAACCATTTTTAACTGAGTTCATGAGACTCTGTACCCATTGGACTCCAACTCCTCATTTCTCACCTACCAGCACCTGGCAAGCAACATTCTACTTTCAGTGTCTATGAATTTGACTGTTCTAAGGACCTTGTATGACTGGAATTATATAGTATTCGTTCTTTTGTGATGGCCTATTTCACTCAGTATAATGTCCTCAAGGTTCATGCATGTTGTAGAATTTCCTTCCTTTTTATGGCTGAATAATATTTCATAGCATATGTATGCCATGTGCTCGGTATTAACTTGGTGACTTTGGGGTTAGAACTAGACTTGAAGTCTCCTTGGGTGTTCTAAGGTGTGAGAACTATAGCTTAAAGGAGTTTTTCATGGGAGAAACATGCAATGTTAAAAGTGAATTTACTCCCTAAATTCATGCCTGTATTCATGGACTTTATGTTCATTGAGTTTATTTCCAATTCCTTCTCCCTTAGGGTTCAGTGAAATCTTTTGGAAGCTAGAGCCTGTCTTACCTATGAGAACAGGAACAGTGAGAGAGTTCCTAGTCTAGTGCCTAGACTGATGCCTTACATGGAATAGAGGACACCACATCCCAGACTCTGTTGTAATGGTTGTTGTTGTTGTTGTTGTTGTTGTTAGGTGCTGTTGAGTCGGTATTTGACTCATAACAACCCTACATATGACAGGGGAAACAGTACTGTCAGTGCTTTTCTGCTGTTCATAGGGTTTTCAATGGCGGATTGATTTTTGGGAGTTGGTTGCTGGGTCCGTCTCCCAAGCCTACAGCACTAGGCATTTCCAGGCGGTCTCCCATCCAAAGACTAACCAGGCCTGACCCTGCTTAGCTTTTGAGATCTGACGGGATTGGATGCCACAGGGCTACGGCTGAGGCATTATAAAGGTATCAGTGGGAAAATGGAAAACTGAAGTTACAGCCTGGAATTACTGACTCTAAGAGTTTTGGCCCCAGTCTTCCTTGTAAATCTAGGTGTTTGACATTCAATGCTGAGTCTTCACATTTTCTCATCTCCTGACATTCAAATAGGAAGGGACTGTTCAGACCACATCTTACCCCGTGAGCCTTCCTCCACAGGATCAGAACCACAGCTTTGGTGGATTGCTCTTCTGGAAAGAATGCCTGGTGTCCCAATTTCTATTTTATGATGCCTCTTTGTTCTTACAGTGCTACTTTTCTACAAAGGAATAGTTCTGGAAATGCTGGATGCAATAGGAAACTTTGAAACTGGAAAAAATGGAGAGTCTGTAGATTGATTCATAAACTAAGATTCTGCCTAAAAATTACATTTATTTGAGAGAGCTCATACTGATGTTTTTCTGTCCCTTCTATAGTCCTTTTTTTTCTCTCTCTCTCTGTTCTCTGTTTCATCTCTCTCTCTCTGTTCCTCTCTCTCTCTCTCTCTCTCTCTCTCTCTCTCACACACACACACACACACACACACACACACACACACACACACACACAGAGCCCCCACACACTAGAGGAAAATGACTCTTAACTCTTTTGCCCTTGTCCATTGGAAACGTGACCTGCGCCTGCTGGGTCTCTGGAAACCTTTCAGACTTGCCTCCCACAGCCCCTGCAAGGAGCTGAATTACCATTCCTCACCCTCAGCTCAAAGAGAGGTTGTTAACAAAGCCCAAGGAGCTCGGGAACTGAGAATGGCAGCTCAGAGGCCGGCAGTACCATGAGGATTGCAGTAGGAATATAAATGGCTATTTCTTTTTTCTCTAAAGAAGGATTTTAAAGGTTATCAAGTGATTCCCTTTCAAATGGAGAGCAGAAATACCATAGACCACAGTGGTCGGAGGAAAGTTGACTGCAGGCTTAAAGTGGTCAGGAGGAAAGTTGACTGCAGGCTTAAAGTGGTCAGGAGGCTTGGGAGAGAAAGCTGTTTGGAGCATACAAAAGGGCGCAATTTGAACCCAGCCAGAAAAATGAGGGTCTTGGTTCAAATTCAAACCCTTCCAGGGTATAGTGAATGCAAGCAAATCACTTTCTCTGGGCTCCAGTGGGATGATGCTCCATTTGATATCAGGGAAACCTGGATTTACCCAAACACTCACTGTAGTCAATCAGCCATTGAAATCCCTATGAATAGCAGAGAAGCACTGACATAGCACTGGGCATAGTGTTTTGTTCTGCTGTACACAGGGTCACTATGCATCAGACCTGACTCTACAGCACCTAACAACAATCACTGCAGTGATGGAACCCCAGGTGCAATGTTGAGCCATCTCTGTCTGTCTTCTTCCCTACAGTGCAGGTCATGAAGCCTCCTCATCTTGGGAGGGATTTGCAAGGAAAGATTTTAGCTCACTCAAGGCAGGTGGATGTCACTTCCAGATACTGCCAATGACGATGATAATGCTAACTAAATGGTACTTCCTGTTGTCAGGTGCCATCATGTCTGCTCCAACTCATATTGACCCTATGAGCAACAGAATGAAACACTCCTGACACTGTGCCATGCCCAGCACTAAGTCAGTGCATCTCTGCTATTCATAGGTTTTTCAATGGCTAATTGTTTCAGGATTGTTTTGAGAATGGACTGCCAGGTCCTTCTCCCATTCTTGCAGTGCTGGGTGTCGAACCCAGGGCCTTGGAGAGCACAGAGCACCACTCTACCAACTTAACTAAACCCCAGCTCCATACCATATTTTGGACACATTGTCATAAGGGACTAGTCCCTAGAGAAGGATATCATGTTTGGGAGAGAGGTAGGTTAATGAAAAAAGGAAGACCCTCAACTAGATGGATTGACATAGTGTCGGCAACAATGGGCTTAAACATAAAAAAGATTATGTGCCTGGCACCAAGTCAGGAAGGGTTTTGTGCTATTGTACATAGGGTTGCTATGAGTTGGACTGGACTCAATGACACCTAACAACAACAATAAATGGCCCTTGTTAAAAATCAGAAAGCCCTCCTGGTTTCATGCAGTTGCACAGTGTCATGCTGTGTTTGAAGGAGGCTCCTAACATTGGCCTGCCCTTTTATAAGTGGCTCCACATTTTGGCCCAGCTCACTTTATCATTTGTGTGCAGGCCTTTTATTATTATGAAACAGAACAAAATCCTGTCTATTCTGGTTTCTTTGAGTGCGTTTATTTACCCAACATGTGCTCTATTTTCTTGGAGCGTACGTCCTTCCCCTGAATTTCAAGGTAGAAGAGCCATTACACCTAATGAAAGTCCCTTTCTCACTTGTATGCCACTTAAGATGTTCAAGAGCGTGCTCCAATGTTAACCTTTCAATGCATCTTTGTAATGGCATGTCACCCTTAAAAAATGAGATGCCTGCTTCCTGCAATAGGGAATAGACACGGATTTTCAACCTGAAAACCTCTACTCGTCCTTCTGGGTGCCTCATTTAGGTTGATGATGTTATAAAACACCATGAGACAGAAAGAAAGGGTGAAGTGCTGCTTGTGGAACTTGGCCATTCGGCTGACATCCATGCCTTGAATGAAGTAAAGACCTAGCAGGGTGACATATTCTCATTCCATTTAAGCACTGCTCTAGGATCCTGTATCACATCAGTTTGAAGTGCGTTGTTGGCAACCCTCTTTGTTAGGAGTCTTTGATATAACCTCTGTGAATTAATGTTGTCAGAAAGGCATTCTAGGAATTGATGCATTAAAAAATAATTGTCTTCCAGGTCCTCAGAAAACTCCCTGGGTGCATCCTGCTCTTTTCTCCCAAGTTATAAGGAAGCAGGGCTTCCATCTCTCTTCATCATCAGTTACCATCATAGAACCTTCTCTCTATCCATGTGGAGCCTCTCCCTGCTACCTCAACAAACTGGACTCTCTGCTTGACTAGGGAAACCTACTCATCTTTCAAGACCCAGTTCAGAAGTCGCTCCTCTCAGATTCCCTGCAGTACAAGGCCTTGTTTCTTCCTTCCCCAGAGACACTCCAGTGTGTTCTTTGACTCTACAAAGGCACTCCCCACATTAAATTGTACTAAAGATGTTTGTGTGTGTCTCTCCTCTTGAACTATGAGTTCAAGTGCAGCAGTGGGGGACACATTTTATTCATCTCTAATCAGCTGTGCCTAGGATATGTTTAACACTCATCAAAACTTTGGTGAAAAAAATGAATGAAAACATAAGTAACTGTTAAATGATGCCAAGCTGGTGCAGGGTGGCCAGAAGCAGGGAATGAGTCTTCTAAAAGACAGTCAGAGTCTGAAGAAACTTATCTTCTTCCCAGTGAATCCTCTCCTTTGGAGGAGAGGAGAATGGGGCATTGAAAGAGGGAGATTTCTTACCCAAGAGCATAGGTGACCCAGAGCTGGATGGATCACTCGGGGCAGTATGATTTCTTACTTCTGCAAGGTGGTTCTTTCTATAGCATGGCCTCTGAGGCATTGTTCTGAAGGAAGTAAGGGATATGAAGCCATAACTACTGAAGCACATGCTGAGAATTGAGGAGAAATGCAGGCTAGCGGTCGCCTAACTGTATGCATCCAATTCCCTCCATAGCTATGTCTGACCAAATCGTAGGAATATAAATGCTTTCAGAAAGAGGGCATCAGCCATGGAACCCATGATGGCTGCCTTTTTATCTCTCATCCTGCCTTTCTTATGCCTCATGAGCTCTGCTTTTACCCATGGCCATGTGCTTCAGGAGGCAGAAAAGGATCATCCAGCGACTCAAGTCATTCATGGTGATCCCATTCACCTTAAGGGTCGCTGTAGGCATGGATATTATCATGGTTTAAATATAAAGTGTGCCCCCCAAATCATATGCTTTATCATTTGGTCCCCAGCTAGTGGCACTGTCTTGGAAAGTTGTGGTATTTTGGGAAGTGGAACTTAGCTTTGAGGAAGCGATGTCACTGGAGGTGGGCCTTTGGAGCCCCTTTCCCCACCCCCAAATGTAGATTCTGTCTTTCTCTCTTTCTCCTTTTCTCTCTCCCTCTGTCTCTCTCTCTCCTGCCCCCCTGTATCTCAGTTTCTGGTCTGCCATACCATGAGTTAGTCTAACACAGGTTCTGTCACCATCAGTGTCATGCCTGCCCTGCTGCAATTATAGACTGATTCTCAGGTGAGCTCCCAATAAAACTATTCCCCCATAAGTTTGGGTTGATTTTTCTGCTGTAGCGACAACATCTGACTAATACAGATATGAGTCTCAGTTATGCTTAGTTACATTGGATTGGTAGTCTTCTTGTGACTTTTTCATTATCAAAAAAGAAAACTCAAAAAGAACCAATAGATACATCCAAGAAGTGCGACCAGAGTGCTCCTTGGAAGCAAGGATGGCTAGAGTGCATCTTATATATTTTGGAGATGTTGTCAGGAAGTTCTAATCCCTAGAGGGCATCATGTTTATGAGAGTGGTTGGTCAATGAAAAAAGGAAGACCCTCAACTAGATGGATTGACACAGTGTCTGCAACAATGGGTTTAAACATAAAAATGATTGTCTGCATAGCATAGTATCAGGGAGTATTTTGTTCTGTTGTACATAGGGTTGTTATGAGTTGAACTTGACTCAATGACACAAAAACAACATGTAGGGTTGTCTGGTTTGTTGTTGTTGTTAGGTGCCATCAAGTCAGGTATGACTCATAGTGACCCTCATAGGATTTTCAATGGCTGATTGCTTTGAGATTGCTTCAGGAATGGATTTCCAGGTCCTTCTCCCATTTTTGCAGTACTGGGGGTTGAACCCAGAGCCTCAGAGGGAGTACAACAGCACTCTACCAACTGAACTAAACCCCAGCCCTTTAAATACATAAAAATACTAGATGTCAGATTAAAATTTAATTTCAGATAAGTAACAAATAATTATTTAACAGAAATATGTCTGCTATGGTTTGAATCTGGTTTGCCCCCTCTGAAACTCATATTGAAATTGGATTCCCAATATAATAGTGTAGAATGATAGTGTGTCCTCTAGGAGGAGTTTAGATCAGGTGCTGTTCTTGATGGACTGGCTTGATTTTTGTGAGAGTGAACAAATTCTTTTTCTCATAGAACTGGATTAGTTACCACCAGAGTGGGTTGTTATAAAGTGAATTTGGCCTCCTAGGCTTTCCCTTGCTTCTTTTTTTGTATGTGTCCAACTTGCCCTTCTGCTTTCTGTCATGAGTTGATGCAGCCTCAGGCCCTCACCAGATGCAGCCACTCTATCTTGGTCTTCCCAGCCTTCAACACTATAAGTAAAAACCAATCTCTTTTCTCTATAAATTACCAAGTCTCAGACATTTTGTTATAGCAACAGAATATGGACTGTGATGATTATGATTTGGGGCCTATTAATTGCTAAATACAGTATCTGGATGGCTCATGAGACTTTTATGAGGTTTCTTCCTCCCAGATCAGCCGAGCTCTCAGGGCCTCAGGGTCTGGGGGAGAGTCACATCCAGCATATTTAACCTTTTCAGAACTCAGATGATTTGGACAATGATAGGTCCATGTTCACTAAATATCTGTCTCCCTTCTATCTCGAAGGGGTACTTGGTTTCAAATAACTGTAATTCTCTTATCTATTTCACCCAATAGCATTCTCCCCTCTACTCAATGGCTTCTGTTGGCCTTGTTGATAGATGTCATTTTTCCTAGTCTTCCTGGAGGCAGGCTTGTGAAAAACTTTTTGAAGGTGTATGCAAGTATCCTTAGGACAACCAAGATGACTAGTTAGCTTGAAAGTTAGTGAGTGGTCAGGCACTCATTCACTGCCTTCCTCAGAGAATCAACTGCAACTGTTTCCCCACGCACAAAATTATTACCTGCCCCATACTAAGGTTCTTATGATAATTAAAAAGAGGTAAATCCTAGAGAGTGATGAGCACAGCAAGGGAACATTGTTCTCTGTTGTTCTCTGAATGGTAACTTTCTTCCCACTCTTTCCTTAGGGCAGAGCTTTGATGCACTATTCCAGAATTCTCCCTGTCACTCTTGCTGTGTTGACCTCTATGGATCTCCATCAGGCTAATGGTGATAACGTTGTGAGGAGAGATGAACAGACGCAGAGCCAGGAGGCCTGGATTTTTTCCCAGCCTCCCACTGCTTACAAGATAATGAATATTGAGGAAACAAATTAAATCCAGGAAACACAGCTACTGAAATGAAGTGAGTGATTATTATGATGATGATGACGGTAACAAACCCTTGCATAGTTTCCATCAGTTAGAAAGCTTCTTGGGGGAGATTTATATTTGATAATGAGACACAAATTGTTTATTTTATCCAATCAACAAGCCTATTTGGAACACCAGTGTTGTGATGAAACCCTTGCTGGGTAGAGAGTGTAGAGATGTAAATAAAACTTGGGCTTGACCTTAAGGAATTTCTGTGTGGGAGGGCAGATGGCTGATAAACTCAAAATACCAGCAGCATACATTACGAGTTAGGTAGGTGTAAATCAAGGAAGTGTAGGGAGGGAGAGGAGAAGCATGTAAATAAGGCTAGTTGACGGGAGTTCAAGCAAGGGGTCCCATGAGCTTCTCTGTGCGTGAGCACAGTATTGTGGGATACAGCCAACCAGATAAGAAGAGGAAGAATAAATGGCAGTAGCTATCTTTCAGGGTTTCACTATGCCCTTAAGAATCTTGCATTTTACTCCAGCTATGCAATCAAGTGGTTGATTCATTGTTATTATTGTTGTTAGGTACCATAGAGTGAGGTCCAACTCATAGTACCCTATGCACAACAGAATGAAACACTATACTGTGTTATGCCCCACACTATTGCCAGTGATTCTCTGCTATTCATAGGGTTTTTCATGGCTGATTGTTTTGAGAGTGGGCTGCCAGGTCCTTCTCCCAAGCCTACAGCACTGGTATTCCCAGGGGGTCTCCCATCTAAGTACTAACCAGGCCCGACCCTGCTTAGCTTCCTAGATCTAACAGGATCGGATGCCAAGGTGGTATGGCTGTAGGCTGTAGGTTGTTTCATTAGCAATATTTTAAATCAAGTCTGAATGCTCTGGTAAGGGTCTGGGGCCTGTGCAGTTGCTAATACTTGAGTCATTATGACAGATCAAATCCAAAGTGGGTAGATTACCATGGGTTCCTAATAGAGTTTTTGGCAGAATTTGCTAACTATAATAAAAATTGAGAGCATATTTGTATCTAATCTAGAGTCAAAAATGAAATCTTTAATAATTCAGTATATTTTGATTCAATCTCAAGAGCTAATCAATACGAGACGGAGGAGTGTTAACTATGTAAAGCACACTAATCAGGTTTAAAATCCAGAGAGTATCACATGGCATTACAAATAAAAACAAACAAAGGGCATATATTTGTGTAGCTCTACCTCTGTTCCTTGCCTATAGTTCACGTGACTAGGGAATGTGTCAAATTAGATGTGTCAACAACTTAGAAAGTGTGTAAAAACTCCACTCAATATAACCGGAAGCAGATTTCCTGCTATGGAAACTTTCCTGGTGGGAAAAATTAGGACAGTTTAAGGGACCATATTCAAGGAAATAAGAGTGTACAACAAGGTCAGCTTCCCATTCATAAATTTAAAGAATGAACTAAGTAATTATCTTTTATCACAAAGAATAGTGTTGTTGTTGTTAGGTACTATCAATTCATGTCAGACTCATAGCGACCCCCATAGGGTTTGCAATTGTTTCAGGATTGCCTCAGGAGTAGATTACAACCTCCTTTTCCCATTTTCGAGGTGATGGGAATTGAATCCAGGACCTCAGAGACTGCAGAGCATTGCTCTACCAGCTGAGCTAAATCCTAGCTCAAAAGAGTAGTAGAGGGGATGAATGTGCTCAAAGAAATACATACATATATATGTATGTATGTATACATATACATATATATGTATATGTATATGTATATATATATATATATATATGTATGTATGTATATATATACATATATATATATATGTTGTTAGGTGCTGTCGAGTCAGTATCCGACTCATAGCGACCCTCATAGGGTTTTCAATGGCTGACTGTTTCGGGATTGCCTTGAGAGTGGATTGCCAGGTCCTTATCCCATTTTTGCAGTGTTGGGAATTGAACTCGGGACCTCAGAGACTGCAGCACAGAGCTCTACCAACTGAGCTAAATCCAAGCCCATATACATACATACATATATATATATATATATATATATATATATATATATGTATATATATATATATATATACATATACACACACACACACACACACATATATATATATATGTATATATATATATATGGAAATATCATATTGAAACCCCTTAGTTTGTACAATAAATACATGCTTTAATAAGGGTGATTCTTTTCCCTTAAATATTTTCTAGAAGATTTTATATATTCTTGAAATATCCATCAATAATGAATTGGCCCAAACCTTAATGGCTTAAGAAAATAACATTTTATTGTTCCTATGCAATTTCACTGTGTGGTTCTTCTAGTCTGGGACAACTCAGGTGATTTCACCTGAGCCTACACAAGCATCTATTAGCTAGTTTGTTGGCTGGTGATTGGCTGATCTGATGGCTTCATTAAAATTTCATGCATGTGGCAGATGTCAACTGGGATGCCTTGGCTTTCTTCTGCATAGCCCACCATCTTCCCACAGGCTAGCTTGGGTATATTTACATGGGCACCTCTATAGAGATAAGCAGTTTTTGGGGAGATCAGGATGTCTTTTAGGCCTTCAGATGAAGACACTGAATAGACAGCTGGAAGTCGGAGTCCAGAGTTCAGAGACAAACACTGGACTAAAGATATGTATTTGGAAGTCATCTGCAATGATACGTTTAAAGCCATGAGACTGGGTGAGCCCAGCATGGGAATGTGATTAGAAAGAGGGTCTGGAGAATGATCTATGTTTAAATGTTGGTGGTGTGGGGAGTGGGTGAGAGTGAGAAACCAATGACCTGGGAGGAAAAGTAAGATAGAGTTTAGTTTGGGGTGGTAGTGTTGAAATACATACATTCTTATGCATCCATCTGTCTGTATTTTCTGCCTTCTGTCTCCCTACTATAGACTACCCTACCCAAGGCCAATTTCTCCAAAACTGCACCAAAAGCCTGTACTTCTTCATCTACTCAATGATACTATTTCAAATATTAACTCCTCCAGTATCATTAATTGTACCTCAAAGAAGTGACCAACTCTGTCAAAAGCCACTGATGAATTAAGTATGACTGGAAAGTGACCGTTGCATTTAACAAGAAGAGGTCATTGATGACTTTGACAAGAAATATTCTTGGTAGAGCAGTTTCAGGAAAGACTAGAAGGAAAGGAGTGAAAGTATTTACAATTTTCCCCCAATATTTTACTTTGAAAAGTCTTAAGTATGCAGGAAGTTTGAAAGAAATATACAGTGAACACCCACACACCTGTGACGTAGGCTCTATAATTAATCTTTTAATAGATTTGCTTTCTCATGTCTATGCATCTGTCTGATCTTATATTTAATACACAGTCTATCTTTTTTA
This sequence comes from Pedetes capensis, assembly GCA_007922755.1. NCBI lineage: Eukaryota > Metazoa > Chordata > Mammalia > Rodentia > Pedetidae > Pedetes > Pedetes capensis. Next base: position 36,096 of record VMDO01004302.1, on the reverse strand, counting down.
TGTTATAAGAATACAACAGAAGGGAGCTAGGAAGTAAAAGAAGGCTTCTCTCTCTCTCTTCCTCCTCCTCTCTCTCCCTGTCTCTGATTGTAATATAGCAGCATGTTTGTATGCTGATGGAGGTGATCAAATACCAAAGGCATGATTAATGATGCTGAGAAAGTTAATATTTGAATGATGTCTTTTGTTGGTTGAAGTATGGGCTTTTGGAGCAACCATGGAGATATCAGCCTTGGATAGGCTCATCTACAGTAATGAGAGAGAAGGAAGAAAATACAGACAATTTGATACACGAGGGTGTCATTTCCAAGGTATTTGACACTTTGGGCAGGAGACTGGGCCCAGTGGCCTAGAATCCAGCACCTCTGCATTACTCTGGACCTGCCTTCTATTTCTAGCTTTCCCACAGCTATGCTTCTGTGAAATTTTGGGAGAGTTGAATAACCAACCTTTCAGGTCTTTTGGGACCTCAGCTGCAAAATGAGCATAATTATGAACATCGTGATTTTGGAAGCTCAGAAAAGTATGTCCTGAGGATGTAGGTTTTGTTATATTTTATTATCAACATTTACCCAGAAGAACAACAGGTTGTGGCAACTCTGTCGTGTGCCCCATGCAACATATTCTTCTTTTTAGAAACTTTCAGATACTGAATGAACAGCCCAGAACTTCACAGACTTTCCCCCTTAATGTTTAGCTATTGCTATGATTTGTGTTTGTTGTTATTATCAGGTGCCATCTAGTTGGGTCTGACTCATAGTGACCCTATGCACAACAGAACAAAACACTACCTGACATTGTGCCATGCATACGATTTTTGTATTAGAACTTTAATTCTCCAATGCAATGATGTTGGCAGGTGGGGCTTACTGGGAGATGTGAGTCATGGGGGCCAAGCCTTTATTTAAAGAAATTTTGGTACTGGAAGGGTGCTGAACCAAGGATCTCATGAATACTTTTGCAAGCACAAGGTCAATTATTGTAGGAGGTCAGCTCTCTTTTCTCTCTATCTCTTGTGTGTGCTTGCCTTCTGACTTCTGCCATGTTGTGAGGTGGCCAGAGGCCCTTATTAGATGCAGCCATCTAATTTGGACCTCCCAGCTGCCACTACCATGAGCTTAAATAAACCTCTTTCTTTTATAAATTAGAGACTCTGAGATACTCTGTTATAGCCACAGAAAGTTCATGAAAGCAGCCTCTGGACCAGTATTATACTGGAGGGAAAGGAACTTAAAGGGTATCCCAAAAGATTTGAGTCTATTTTCACCTCAAGGGTGTGCCCATACCTTATACCCAAGGATGATACTGTTGCAACAATTGTCTTTCATTCCCTCTGTCTTCCTTCCTCTTAGGTACAGAGTCTAATGCCTGCAACTCATTATTGACCATGTTTAGTTCTTATTTATCCTAGCAAATGTGGCATTTCTATACCAAAGTTTCTTTGTTCATTTTTGAAGCATTCCAATTCCATAATACTGCTTGGAGTTATTTATGTGTGCAGAGAATATTAGTGGGTGACCTGTCACCAGTAACCACATACAGCAAAGAAAACCTTCCTGCAAAAATATACTAGATATATTTAGTACTGCCTAATTGGAATTTGTTGTTGTTGTTAGGTGCCGTCGAGTTGGTATCCGACTCATAGCGACCCTCATAGGGTTTTCAATGGCTGGCTGTTTCGGGATTGCCTTGGGAGTGGATTGCCAGGCCCTTTTCCCATTTTTGCGGTGCTGGGAATTGAACTCGGGGCCTCAGAGACTGCAGCGCAGCGCTCTACCCACTGAGCTAAATCCGAGCCCTAATTGGAATTAGCTATCTTCTATTCATTTTCCTTCTTTTATGATGAGGTTTTAAATGAAAATCTAAACACTCTATGTTTGTACTTATTATGGTGCAGAAGCTTCAAGACTTGGAATCAGGATGAATTATGTGAAAGAATCTCTGTTCTTTCACCTTGGGCAAAATTCTGTACCACTTAGCCACAGTTTTCTCATATGTAAACTCAGGATGATAATGTTTTCCTCACAAGACTGCTAGGGGATTGAGAGAGATCCTGTATGAAAGTAATCTTTTCACAGCTCCTAGAAAATAGTAAGGTTCACAGAATATTAGCATAATGGGTTAATGGATGGCAATAATTAAATAAGCAACCATAACTGATACTGAGTTCTTGTTATCTATCATACTTGGTGTTCTGTGATCCTTTTGCATTAACTATGGTAGATAAAGAGATTGGAAGGATACTACTGTATTCTCTGAAAGTTAGCTCTTCTCAGTAATTAATATATTCACTAATAATCAAACTAAGTCTCTAATCTCTATTTCAACAAAATCTATAGTTTCTTCTATTTCATTTAAAATTTGTTGTTTATTATTCTTTTTTATTAATCATTATTTTAATTGTACCAACTTATGGGGTACAGTGAGATAATCTTATATATGTATACTATGTATAATGATCAAATTAGAGTAGTTAACATTACATCTCAAATATATTTCAAAAAATTTTCATATCATGTAATAATTATGCATATTTATGAGGTACAGTGTGATATTTCAATACATGTAAATTACTTTAAAAATATTGAATGATTCCCTTCTAGGGTTGCCAGATATAATACAGGACATCCAATTAATTTTGAACTTCAGATACACAAATCATAATGTTAGTGTAAGTAGGGCCCATACAATATTTGAGACATATGTTTGCAGAAAATTTTTCATTTTCCTGAAATTCAAATTTAACTTGGAATTTTGTATTTTTATTTGCTAAATCTGGCAATGCTAATCCCTAGGAAATAAAATATCTGCTATGTATGTGTATATGTATGCCAAAGGCAGCAAAATCTTTACTTGACTATCTGAGGTAGGTATGTATGATAAAAAGACACAGTGACTTCCATAAAAATGGGATGTCTGAAATCCTGCTACCTCATTCAGGGTTAGATATATCATCTACCCATCTTTTCCCCTAGTTTTATATCATGTCCTTCACAGTAAGAGCTTCCTTTCTTATCCTTCAGCTAAGTAATAATGTATTTTTATTATTTTTCCCATTAGATGACCAAGAACTTTACCTATTGCATTCATGGTTATACGTCTCTACCTGGCATTGGATTTGGAATATAATAGGTTGTCAATGAAATTTGACATCTTGTCTATAAAAGCTGTCACTATAACTTCTTGTGTCATATCATTGCCAGCAGTTCATTTACTCCATAAAATTTCATTGACCACCTACTAAGTGCCAGACCCTCTGCCAGGGAGAGGGATACAGGAATAACAGATGTAATTCTTGACCATGAATGGGAGAAATAATAACTAAGAATATATTATTACATAACTGATGCAAAGGATGAACACAAGAGTTTTTAGGTCTTTGTTGCTCTGCACCTCGGTTTGCACATCTGCTTATGAGATAATTACACCTCCCTCAAAGAATTATATTGAGGGGAAATATATAGCTGTATCTATATTTGTGCCTGTGTCTCTTTCTATATCTATAGTGTATGTGGGTGCATGTGGGTGTTTGTGCTAGTGAAAGCAACTGGTAAGTGTTCGATTTGCTAAATTAATATCAGTTCCTTTCCTTTTCCTTCATGTTAGAAAACTGTGATTGTCTGGGCCTTGTTTTAAGTTTTTCCTGTTTTTTTCAGAGAAGGGGTAATACTTTGATCAGAAAGGGTTATGAAAGCCAAAACCATTGCATATGGAATTTATTTATTTTTAGAATAAACTGTGCTTGCCCTTGATAGTCAAGGGACTTGATTACAGACTTAGGCAAGTATTGCCACTTCTGCCTTTGAGAGAGCCTCCGGAAATAAGGTGTTAATGATCTGACAAAATCCCTCCACCTTTCCCTTGGAGTCTCCAGAGTTTAAGACAGTTTTGGGGGGTGGGTGGTGATGAGATCTTGCAGATGACTGTTGTTTTTCTGGGAAGCATGATGTGTTAGTCTGGAGTCAATTAAAACTCCGAAACTGAATGTCAAGACCCAGTGAATTTGTACCAATATTAGACTCCCTACTCCTTGGGAGGGTGATTTTGAAGGATGGCTAGGGAGTTAATAATAACATCTTCTAACACATTGCTTTTGTTATTTGGCACTCATAGCTTTTTCAAGGAGTTCAAAGTCATTCACCAACTGTATGCTTTCAGGATGAACTAGGTATTAAATACAAACTCCAGGGAAAAGTAATGGCTTGGTTGAGAATACGAATATCCCAAGGTCATGAAATACCTCTCCCAAGTTCATATACATCAGATACCACTGGGAAATGCTCATTCAAATGTGAAGTGTATGCAGTGTGGACACATTCAAGTTACTATGGGAACATTGTCATTTGTGTTTTGTTAGGGTGTGTTGATGTCTACAGCTTAACTGTCTTAGTTCCTTATAAGATAGCATACTCTTTTTATAAGTGATGAAAAGTCAGAACTTCAGAATCACTTTTTTCAGAGACATGCACACATATAACCAGGGGCACCTTGACTTCCAACTTGTGATTAGAAAGGAGTCTTTGACAGATCACCAAAGAAGAGCATGGTTAGAAATCCATGCAGAGATATAGTTTCCTTGATTTCCCTTGCTCTATTTGAAGATTTAAAACTATGAAGTTCCCAGGCCTTTTACAAACTTATGCAGCAAAAACTAGATTTATTAAATTGGACAGATTTGTTTCAAACCTACTCAATCCAGATTACAGTTTAGTTTTGTGTGACTTTTCCGTTTAATGAAAATGTCTTTTAGAGCCCCATTTGGTAGCTCTTAATTCCAACCAGAATAAGTAGAGTTCCAAGATATTAAAAACAAGATTGTTAAAACAAGAAACAGCGTATGAAGTGACTAGCAGAGTGAATCCAGCAACAATTGAAGCACATAAGAAAGGGCAACTTCATAGGACTTAAGAATTCAGTAGGTTCTTAGTTTGAAAGATACTCCTAGCTGTCAGGCAGGATAAATAAATGAATAATTAAATGCACACAAAATAATATATGATGAAATCTTAGGCTATTAAAGAAAATTATAGAGGCTCTTGGAGTGAGGTACAGTAGGATGGGTGGTCTCATTACTTATGAAGGGATATAAGTCAGGTTGACACCAGACTTCTTAATAGTAGCAATGGAGGCAGCAGATAATGGAACACTACTTTTAAATGTCAAAGAGACAATTAACCTTATTTCCAAATTTCTATCCTTAGTAAAGTGTAACTCAAGTTTGAGAGTAAAGTCGATAGATTTTTTGATATGCAAAGATTTGGAAAATTTGCCATGTGTAGATTCCTTTGAAAAGAATTATAAGGAAGAAGGAAAATAAACCTTCAATAAGAAGTAGTGTAAAAGAAACAAAACAAAGCAATCATAAAAACAAAGACCTTATTCTTAATTTTAAATGTATTTTAAATATGATGAGTATTAAAATTTAATTTTCTAACTAAAATATCTTAGCTGGTTCTAATGTATAATGTACTGGGTTTGGGTAAAGAAGCAGATAGAATTTAAAGCATGCTGAAATTCTTGTTTTGTTGTGTGGATAAGATAGATATTGGTTATCTAAAATTTTCAGAAATTTTGAGGACACTGGGTGCCATGGTGCATGTCTGTAATCCCAGTGACTCAGGAAGCTGAGGTAAGAGGATCACAGGTTTGAGGCCAGAGACAGCCTGTGCAATTTAGTGAGACCCTGTCTTAAAATAAAAAATAGTACAAGGGGCTGGGGGTATGGCATAGTGATGGGGCCCTTGCCTAGCCTGCATGAGCTAAGCCCTGGGTTTAACCACTCTATGGCAGCAGAAAAAAAAAAAGAAAAAAGAAAAAGAAACAGAAAGAAATGTCAAGCCCAGAAGAAGCCTGCATAATGTCGTGAGACCCTGTCTCAAAATAAAAAGTAAATAAATAAATAAAAAAGGAGTTGAGGATGCAGTTTTGTGGCTCTGTGGTGGAGCACTTTGCCTAGCTTGTGTGAAGCCTCTGTACTGAATGAGAGAGAGAGAGAGAGAGAGAGAGAGTGAGAGAGAGAGAGAGAGAGAGATTTCATGTTTAAGTACTTTTATCAAAAGCATAAGGTAATAATCAGAAAAATAGATCTATTATACCAATGTCTAAAATCACTAAAAATTCAGGTTAAAGGGAAGAAAGAAGAATGTCAACTAGCAGAAGGAAGTCAGGGAAGAAACAAAGGAGAAGGAAATGACCAGAATGAGCATCAGAAAGAGAATTTTGGCATCAATAAGTCCAAGTATGTCAATAATCTGTGAATGAGTTAATTTCACTTATGAAAAGACAGTGATTTTCAAATTGTGATATAAACTCTATCTTGTCCTATAGCGTTTGCTGCAAAAATAGTAAACCAAAGTAGTGAAAGAAGATTGGTGATAAAGAGATATTAATGTTTCCCTAGATCACAGAGTAAAAGTGCCATTAAGGAAGAGGCACAGAATAGGACCTGGGACAGATTATGCAGAACACATCAGGGAGTAAAAAAAAAGCTTGGAATTTATTCTGAATGGAATGGGAAATAATGGAAATATCTCAGTGACTTAACTTGATTTACTTTATACTGGAGAAAGAGTACTATGCCAGTTGGCAACACTGGGGTGGAGGGCAGGTCACACTTTTGGTAGGAAGACACTTAGGAAAGATGATTCAAGGAATTCATGCATGAAATGACAAGAAGCTGTCTCAGTGGTGTAGAGCAAAGGGAGTAGCTGTTATAGATTTTAAGAAGACAGAATTGAGAAGGTGTCGGGGTGAGGTGGAGAAGAACTGCAAGATGGCACACAGGTTTTCTTCAATGAATGATTGGATGATGTCCTTCACCAAAATGGGAAACCCAGGGAGGAAGAGACAGGGAGGGGAAAGATGATGAGTGTAGACCTTGATGCATTGGGATTTTCAATGAGTGTTGGATATAGAGACAAAAATTTCGATTGGATGTATAAATCTTGGCACCATCAGCTCACTAGTAGAAAGGGTCATCCCAAATTCCTAAACAGAGCTTGTGCTGTAGTACTGCACTTGTCCACAGGAGGTAGTATTCTTTAGACCCATCATGTGAAAAGTTAGAACTTGGTCACATGTCCTGACTCTCTCCTTTGACATTCAGTAGAGAAAACAGGCTAATGAAAATAATCACATCTTAAATCCAATTAGGAACTCTGAAAAATTCACTAAGCAAAGATGAGTGTCTTCTTTCATCTTTGTCTCTGAATTCTTGTGCCTGTGTGGTCATGGGAGCAGTATAAGTGAGAGGGAGAATGAGATTTTTCTTCATGTTTTCTGGCATAAGTGAAAGACTAAAAGTGAAATGTTTATACAAATTAGGAAGCCACTTGTTCTCTGAAAAAGTAAAAGCCCCTTAGTCTGGGCAAAATGGTTGGTAATTATCTTTATATTCATTCAACTAGCTAAATGTAATAATGACTTCATAGGTTACAAATGACAAGTCATTTCTGAGTTCTTTCCAGCAAAGAACCTACCCCTACACTCCCTACATACCTCCATTTCCTCCATACAAGTGGAGATGCAGAACAATATAATCTGATTGGAAATTCCCAAGACCACTAATTGGGATGTTGTTGTTTGTTAGGTGCTGTTGAGTCGATATCTGACTCATAGCAACCATACATACAACAGGTGAAACACTCTTGTCAGTGCTTCTCTGCTGTTCATAGGGTTTTCAATGGCAGATTGATTTTTGGGTGTGGGTTGCTAGGTCCATCTCCCAAGCCTATAGCACCTGGTATTCTCAGGTGGTCTCTTATCCAAGTACTAACCAGGCATAACCCTGCTTAGCTTCTGAGATCTGACAGGATTAGATGCCACAGGGCTACGGCTGCAGGCACTGATTGGGATAGTGCACATCAAATATGGAGCAGGTTTTCATTTATACTCTTTAAGCTGCTGGAGAGTTTTCTACATGATTCCTCTTCCTCATGCACAAAACTCCTGGGAAGCACTCACATTTGCTCGACTTGCTAGGCTCCAAGTCTTATTATTTCCTAGCTCAACTCCACTGGGGAAATTTGGATGGAGCCCAGTGGCTTACAGTCTCTGGTTTTCACTGTACTTTTCTGAAACTAAACTTAACTAGAAAGGCTTCCTAGAGGAGATTAATTTGAGCCACAAATTGAAAGAGGCAGGTTTTTGCTTAGCATGACATGAGGTCAGTCTTCCTTCAGGGAGACCGACTTCACCCTTCTCTGTGGGCCTACTGAACAGTGTGAACACTTCCATTATAATTCTGGGACCTGCATTGCATTCATTTGTACAAATGGCTATACCCCTGATTCCTAGTGAAGTGTCTGGTATATGATAGAACACCAGTAAGTTCTTATGGCATAAAGGAATGCAAAACTGTAGCAGGACAGATGGAAAATCAGCTTTTATATAACAAAGCTATCAAGCTTATATTATTATTATTATTATTATTATTATTATTATTATTATTATTATTATTTTGCAGTACTGGGGGTTGAACCCAGGACCTCGTGCTTGCATGCTTTGCAAGTACTGGACCACCGAGCAGCATGCCCAGCCCATTTTTTTACTTTTTTGAGACAGAGTCTTGCTGTTATGAAGACTACCTCTGGTCTCAAACTTGCGATCCTCCTGCCTCTGCCTCCCCAGCCACTGGGATTACAGGCATGAGCCACTATGCCCAGCTTAATATCATTTTTATTATGAAATTTATATTTTAAAAAATAAACAACTGAGACATGATACTGAGGGAACTCAGAATGTAAACTCTCCTGGTAGAATTGAACAATCTATCTGAATAACCAGTTAATGAGTGTGGGTGAAAGAATGGATGTTGTTTCCAATGGTAGTAAGTAACTGTGGTGGGGGAATTAGGAAGAGCGAAAGAGGAGTGGTTCTAACTTTGTTTCCATCTTTTTTAAGAAAACACATGGATCCCAGTGTCTGGAAGGCCAGAGAGATGGGCGAGATAGGCTGTATTGAGAGCCTTTGTATGAGGCATGTGGATTCCTTAGAGAGATTTGGACACCAAAGGAAGTGAGTTGGGCATATTAGTGCCCTTTAATGTGAATGAGTTGAAATTGGAAGGTGGGGCGTTTGGGAGAACAGCAGTGAATTACCCAGGTGATGTGTCCTTTCTGTGATCCAGATGAGAAAGACATCATAGCTTCTCAGATGTATGTGGGGAGCCCAGGGCTATGCTGCTCTGTGTATGATCCCCACCTGACCTCTTTATCTTCTACATTAGTGAGAGGTACAGCCTGCTCCACATGGTCAACTTTGAAAATGGAAGAAAGGCTTACTAGTAGGAAGATGGGACCTAATATACAGGTCTTGAGTTTTATCCTATGCTACTTGCTATTCAAAAAACACTCTATGCACAGGACAGGGTGAACATTGAGTCTACAAGTCATCCTCAGGTGGGAGTCATGATTACTATTCCCTTCAACATGTGAGAAAATAAGAGACTTGCAGAGCTTCACCAGCATGCTTAAGTAGAGGGAAGGAGTACCCCTTCACTGTGATATATAAGCCTGCGAGCCCCATTTCAAAATTTTATTTGGAGCTCTGTGGCTGTGGCTTTTCCCAATAGCTCATCAGACCAATGGGTCTGCTGTGGAAAATGAGGGTCATGTTTAAGAGTGGAAGTGGGCAGGTAACAGTGGGGGTGGGGCAGTCATTTGCAGTGAAGCAACCCTTTGGGCTGAGTGGGCAGATGCTCTAGACAAATACTGAAGCTGAGGCATTGACAGCGCAGCTTTGTATACAAAATTCTTAGTGTGTTTCTGAAAAGTTGTAAAGTCCATTGAAAGGGCTTGAAATGGAATGGATAATTTCACTGCAAGAACAAAGAAAGCACATGTCAGGTGAAAAAGGTGGCTTTGTATGTTTCGGAGAGGCAATTCTGGAGTAGAAGAAGGGCTTTGGAGGCAGTAAGGAAAAGTGTGTTGTGGATGGGCTAAAAGCAGTCTTCAATCAAAAAGACTGAACTCTATATTCCAACCTAACCTGGCATTACTATTGACCTTGAAAGATTAACTGCTCTTGCTGAACCTCTTGTGGCTCATTTTTACAATGGGATCCATAATACTGACCTTATATGGTTTTAGGGAGGACTCTATGGCATAATATAGGGAAATCATACACAGGTTTTGCCTCTCTCCTTCCATTTCTCCTCCTGAAAATAATCACCTTGGCTGACAGAACATAAAAAGAAAAGCATAGTGCCTATTGCAGTGGAAACCAAGGAACTCCTTTCAGAAACACGTGACTGACACCTTCAGCAACTACCAGGCCTGTCTTGGAGGGCAAAGGGCCAGATGCTGGTTCTGATGTGTTCTTCAATTGGCGAAAAATCAGAAGAAATCATTTTTAAAGGGCTATCTTGACTTATTATTCACATGCCCAGGCTGGCACGCCCTGGTACATTCAAGTCCTATTTGAAATATAAAATAAAATACAGGGAACCATGTTAAACACTTGCCTGTTAAGCACACAAGCCCTTTCACCCAGGAAAGGGAGTTAGTGGCACACTGTGAGCGATTCCCAGGAAAAAGGAGGGCCTGTCTGTTGGCCCTTTCCTGGGTCAGAGCCTAGCCTAGCTGAGTGTCTCACAGCGGCTGCCGCTGGGAGAAGCAATTTGTCAACTTTATACCTTTCTGCTTTATGGTCTGGTGACTTAATAGGATTCGACCTTCCCTGGATTCCATTTCAGTTGGGTCAGTCGCTGCAGTTCAAATTAAAACTTGGGCTCTGAGACCGGCGCTGAGGACCTGGAGAGGTGTGTGCTTGGCATCCGAGAAGGGCTATGACTTCAGATGTCCCCCCAGGCTGTGGGGTCCATCCCTGTGCTCATGCTATACCCCACCTGAGCTCCAAACTTCTCATCATGCTATGACCACCTTACCTCCTCCAGACACTGCTGGGGAGACCAGAGTGCAGTGATTCCACCATCCACCCACCCACGGAGAGAAGGCCTCAACCTCCATGCAGCAATGGGCTGGAGTTCACCGGGAAGGAACAATGCCACTGCAATAGTAGTGCCAGGTCAAGTTGGGATACAGAGGGCAGTCTTTTTGATTGACGATTGCTTTTAGTCCCTAAAATAGCAGAGAGAAAATTGTATTTCACTTAATGAGCACTTAAAGGAGACTAGAAGGAGAATGTGTACCTCTTTCTGAGATTCTTTCTCTTCTATTTGGACTTTTGAGAGGGCAAATATCCAGTTGGGGGTTGCTGGTTGGTGGAATTTCAAGGTTTTTACCTGGCGGTGCCAAGCTCAGTGCTGGAATGGGGTTGCCACACAAACCCCAGAGATCAAGATCAAATCGTACCTTTTTTTTTTTGGTACTAGAGGTTGAACTCAGGTTGAAGTTTAGCTCAGTTGGTAAAGCATTGCTCTGCACTTTCTGAGGACCCAGGTTTGATCCCCAGCAGTGTGAAAATGGAAGAGGGATATGGCAATCCACTCCCACAAACAACTCAAAATCAGTCAGCCACTGAAAACCCTATGAGGGTCACTATGAGTCACATCCAACTGGACAGCATCTAACAACAACAGAGGGGTTGAATCCAGGGCCTCCCACGTGCTTTGCATGCTTTGCAAGTGCTCTGCTACTGAGCTGCACCCTCAGCCTATTTTTTTTACTTTTTATCTTGAGACAAGGTCTCACTAACGTACACAGGCTACCTACCTCTGGCCTCAAACTTGACATCCTTTTGTCTCCACCTCCCAAGTTGCTGGGATTATATCCATGAGCCACCATGCCTGGCCAGGTCATATGTTCTAAAGCCAGATGATTCGGTCTTCAGCCATCCTCTGTTTGCCGTTGGTTATCCCTAGGTCTTTGATCATCTTGAGTTGAAGATTCATGCTCTGTTTCAGTCATGCCACAGAGAATTAAGAGGAGGATTCTACATCTGCTTTTGGCCCAGCAAGTTTACAGGGCTAACAGCCACACTTGAGGCTATCTTAGACACAGCAGCTGGAGTGGGGAGAAGTCTCTTTGAGAGGGTGGATATCAGGGGCTGGTTGGTTTCTCTCTGTGAAATCTAATCCTTCTTTTCCACATGGACATTCTCTTTCTTTTTACCCTGAGTTTAGAGATGAGATTCTATTAAGGGAGACTGATTTTCCATATGAAGACATGGGGGTGTGGATAAAGGGCTTGTGTTGTTCTGGCTATTAACTCTCATTCAGTCATAGTTGATTGACATTTCCCCATGAGGAGAGAAGACCCTAAGGGTTCTTCCCACACCACTCATGATTACCACCAAGATGCCCGTGTCTTGCCCAGTTCATGAGACAAATGGTTCGCATCTGGAGGAGGGATGGGTGAGGTTTCCATTCACACCCAGTGCAGGCTTATTTTGTGGCAGGAAGAAAGGTCACTATCACACCATTAGCACTGAGAGGGTCAAACCTTCCCGACCAAGGCATGCCTCATTCTCCCTCAGTCACTGCATAAGGAGTTGCAGCCACACAGGATGGCAGGAAACCCCAGAAAGTGCCCCTGAGCTGTGGTCTGTCGGGAAGTGGCTTTGTTACAAAACAAGATCAATGAGATTGATCTGAAGATGGGCCATTAGGTTGCCAAGTGGGCCGTGTTGTTAGGATCAGAAGAATCTGGCTGAGATTTTGAGGTTTTCTGGTAACTCTGAGTCCAAATCCAGTTAGGATCTTCCCAGAGCTTTCCCCCTACTCCTTGCCTCACCCTCATGGAAATTACACTATGGATTATGGAGCTCCTGTGACGCCTAAGCGTCTCTTCCTGACTCTCAGTTTCAGTGAGGACATTATGTCTGAGAATTGGAACTGTTTTTGGTCTAGAATCATGAAAGTTAGTGACAGAGAGAGGTATCCTGGCCTCCTGGGGAATATTGCTCAGTCATTAAATATGTCCTCCTCAATTAAATATAAAGACTGTGACAGAATATCTGCCAAATGCTGGGCACCCTTTTATGTCCTGGAGAAATAAAGATGGTAACTTGGTGTTTTTGCTAGGTGCATAGACAATGGACTGGAAGAGCCAGGCTTCAGCTTAACCTCACATGATCAGACAGTCCGTGAACAGGAATATAAATGCTATGAAGGAAGGGGTTTATTTTCTTTCATCCACGGCTATGTTTCTGAGGTTGACCATATGCCAGATGGCATATGGTAGGCAATGCATACATATTTGTTGAATAAACGATGACCAGAAGCTTGTAGGGACTGGGATTTAGCTCAACTGGTAGAGCATCACTCTGCACTCTCTGAGGTCCTGGGTTCGATTCTCAGCATCACAAAAATGGGAGAAGGGCATGGCAATCCATTCCCAAGGCAATCATGAAAGAATCAGCCATTGAAAATCCTATGAGGGTCACTATGAGTCAGATACAATTAGACAGCACCTAACAACAAGAAGAAGCTTGTATAATATGCTATATTCTTATTATGTTGAAGTTGATTCATTCTTCCAACAAAGTCATAAGGATTCCAGGAAAGTTTAAGAGAGGGTTGTTCTGACAGTGATGTTCATGGGGGAGAAGAAGTTTGTAAGGGATCATAGAGGGGAAGGGATTCAAAGTGGAAGAAGAAGCACTGCAGGCAGTATGGAAGCTGGAAGCCATGCTGGGTTGGTCACTTTTTGTCATTGTGGCACGATGCCTGAGGAAAAAAAATCTTTAGGAAAGATTTATTTTGACTCGCAGTTTCAGAGGGTCTGTCCGTGGTCAGCTGGTTCCATTGCAACAAGGCTGGTGGTGTAGGAGAGCATCATGGCGACGGGAGCATGTGACAAGGAGGCTGCTGACCTGATGGTGACCAAGAAGCAGAGAGAGAGAGGAACGGTCTGGTGATAAGATATGCCCTTCAAAGTAGGCACTGTGACCTAATTCCTTCAACTAGGCCCCATCTCCTCATAGATCATGCAGATCTGAACTCATCAATGGATTAAGCCACCATGATCCAATCACCCCTTAATAACACCTCCAGCTGGGAACCAGGCCTTCAATGCATGTGACTTTTTGGGAGGACATTTCATACCCAAACAATAGTACATACCAAGAGCCCAGAAGGGGGACAATCTCAGCGCTGGGTAAGTTCAGAGCCTATCTCTGTACAGGGCAACAGCCAAGGTCTTCCGATCTTTTGATCAGAACTGCAGGGTGAGAACAAGGACCCAACCCTGAACCGTCTTCAAGCCTCACGAAGACGACCTCATTTTTTCACAGTGGGAGAACAAGAAGGGGACTTTTCCTTTGCTATAGTTAACCATTTTGACCTGTGGAGGCTGTGGAGAAAGGGAAAAGCAAAAAAAAAAAACAAAAAGAGAGAGAGAGAGAGAGAGAGAGAGAGAGAGAGAGAGAGAGAGAAGGAGGAGGAGGAGGAGGAGAGAAGAAAAGAAAGAAAAATTACATGCTGATGGTTATGATGTTGGATTTCTCTGAAGCCGTGAATGTTCCAGATGAGATCCTTAAAGGAGTACAGCTAAAATGTCTCAGCGTGCCTGTGGCAGATGTCATCTGCTCTGGTGCCTCTGGTCCAATCTGGTTCCTTGGAATCCAAATAGTCCCTACATTCATGTGGTGTCTGCAGGAGGCTCAGTAAGCTTGCTCCCACGAAACACCAGATTTCAGGGAAGGGCTAGCTAGAGAGAGGTGTGAGATGTGGGTACAGATGATCTTTGCAGTAAGTGCCCGAGAAAAGTGTATTGCAGAAGGGGAAGGAAGATGAATATTCTTAAAAAGTTAAGTAGCTCGCTTTGAGTTAGGCTCGCAGAGTGAAACCATCAGTATTGGAATTAGATGGGCTTGGGCTTAATTCAGATATTGTTAAGTGATACCTAAATATCATGGATTTTTCCTTTTTGTAATTTATTAAGAAAAGAAATTTATTAGGCTGAGAGCTCTGAAGGCTGGAAGTACAAGGGCATGGCACTGACATCTGCTCAATATCTGGTAATGGTCTGGTGCTGCATCATCTCATGGTAGAAGGTGGAAGGGCAAGAACATGAGAGAGTGGGAGAGCAAGAGAGTGAAGTTGGGTTTTTCTTAACCTGTCTGAACCTTAGTTTCATCACCTGAAAAGTGTGGCTAATAAAACCCATCATACAAGGTCACTGTGAAAATGAAATGAGATGCTTGTGAAAATGCTCCCTAGTAGGTCTATTCACCTTCCTCCAGTAATGAACTTGACCCTCCTGAGCATCTGGAGAGGGAGAACTGGTATTCCTCATGCTGAAGGGAGCTCATGCCCATGGAGGGTTGGAATTGACTATGGTACAAGGATAATAAGAGCCAAAGAAGGAAGTTGAGATGCAGGGCAGTGGGCATTCAGGGGTGGGCATGCCTGACCTCCCCTATGTTGTGGAAAAGGATGCAGTGGGTGCAGAAGACCGCAGAGCCCTTGGGGGGGTACTAAGAATTTTGACATTTGGATGCTGTAAATCAAATATGTGGGAGGAAGGGAGCATTTTGAACAAAGGGTATTCCACTTTGCTGGAGAGTGGAATAAGACTTTTTGGGTCAGGTGGGTTGAAGATGAAACAGATGAGTATCTTATAAAATTTCAGATATTTGGGAATATTTTGGAGGCCTTAGGTCCTAAGGCAAGAGATACAGTCTTTGCTGAGGTGCCAGAAAACACTAGTCAAGAAAAAAGAGGAGAAAAGGAGACTCCTCCAAAGTCTTCCTTCTTCTCCTCCCCCAGCCTTGAGAGAAAACAACCTGCTTGATACCTAGAGGTCAAGTTCTCACTAGATCTTTGTGGGGCATTCAGTGAGGTCTTCCCTGGAAAGAGGGCAGCCTTCGTGAGAGGGTGTGTGGAAGGCCCATTCACCCTCCATCACTTCCGAGACAATGAAAAGACCTCCTCCTGTCCCTGGCTGGTCCCCTTATCCCCTACAGACCCTTATAAAGGCACACTTTCCTGGGCCAGACCACAGCATACTGGAGGTGAACACCCTGCCATTCCCCTATGTCTCCTAAGAGAGTTTCTCTTGTGTCCCCTCCTGAGAGGCTGGCCTATGTTGCCAACCAGATCTTGCCTTTCAGAAGACTGGGCCAGATTCCCAGTGGAAAACCAGTCCTGGCTTTTAATTTAAAAGTTAAGATGCTAGTTGTTAATAGTTTTCAAAGTTATCTCTCAGCTCTCCCTCCAGCTTGAACCTCCTTCCAAAGAGGAAAGGGTTCTATGAGTTTGAAATACCTCTCTGATGACTTTCTGGATAGAGGGGACACATACATACTGAGACACCAATCTGCCTAGATAGAAGATTGTTAAGCTAGAAGTCTCCAAGATCCTGCAAAAGATAGGGAAAGAGGGACCATATTAGAGAACACACTCATTTATTCAACACTCCATTTGATACGAATATTGGGAATTCAATGGTAAATAAGACTCAGATCAGTACCACACAGAAGTATGATTATGTTACTTCTCTGCTTAAGAATATTTAGCAGCCTCCCAGTTTACTGCAAATAACCTCCTTCACATGGTTGTTAAGGTCTCATATGACCTGGCCTCTACTTGTGGCTCCATATGTACCTCATGTCCTGTGTCCCTCTTGCTTACTTGTTGTTATGTGTCATTGAGTCTGTATCTGATTCATAGCTACCCTATCTACAACAGGAGAGACACTATTATCAGTGCTTCTCTGCTATTCATAGGGTTTTCAATGGCAGATTGATTTTTGGGAGTGGTTGCTGGGTCCTTCTCCCAAGCCTACAGCACCTGGTGTTCCCAGGTGGTCTCCCATCCAAGTACTAACCAGGCCCAACCCTGCTTAGCTTCCGAGACCTGATGGGATCAGACACCACAGTGTTACGGCTGCAGCCACCTTGCCTATTTAGTTCTTCTAAGAAGTTCAAACACGACAAGCTCTTCCTGGCTTCAGGCCCTTCTTGTGCTCTGCTCTTTCTTGCTGAATTCCCTTGCTTTGATTTTCAAACAACTGACACTTTTTATCTGTAAGTCCTTGTTAAAAATGTTATCTCCCCAAAAGACCTTTGAGACCCAGTCCAGCTACTACCCTTCTCCTATATTCTATGATGAAGCATCTATTTTTGTCTTTCTGGAAAACAGATCATAATTTAAAACCATCTATTTATTTGTTTACTTGAGCAACATCTTGTTCATGCACAGGAGTAGAAGCTCTGTGAAGCTAGGCACTGTTTTTTATTGACATGTGAACCTTACATCCTACATATGCTGGGTATGGAGAAGACACTGAGTGTGTATTTGTTGGATGAGTGAATGCACACGTGCATTAATACAGGGGAGAAAGAAGTGTAGACACCCCCAGCCAGGTGATTCTTGGGAGCCCAGCATTGCAACCATCCCTGATATCACAATATAATATGACAGCAGTGGCAAGCCAGCTGAGTAGAGCCCATAGTATGGTGGTCCTGAGGATGGATGGAGGGACTATTTAAGAAGATAGAGAAGGATATGTGTAAAAGGTTCAACTTGAGATGCTTTGGGAGGCATTTTCCAAGATTCTGAAGGGCAGGACCTTTAAGGGGGAGGGAGGGAACAACACACCAGATTGACTAAATAACATACATTTTTTTGGCAGGGCTAGAGATTGAATGCAGGGTCTTGCACATGCTAGCTATACCCTACCATTGAGTGATATCTCCAGCCTCAAATATATATATTAGAGAGAAAGAGAGAGAGAGAGAGAGAGAGAGAGAGAGAGAGAGAGAAGGAGAAAGAGAGAGAGGAGGGACAAGTATGTCCAATTAAATATTTGACATTTATTAATATTAAACTCTATTTGTAGTTTGTCTGAAATTTGTTTTGGTAACTCCAAATATATACTAATGTGGACCAGGAAGATCACAGCATGGCTAGGGTTAGGGAAAGATGAGGGATGCCTAGAACTCAGAATGCTTCAGGGAGCATGAGATGCTAAGGTCAGAGGCTCAAAGGCATTGCTTATGTGAAAGTTCCCACGTGCTGGGCCAAAGAGCACAGCTTTCTCTCTATGAGTAATGATTTTTAAACAGAAGTGAAACCAGATCAGATCTTGTAAACCTCTGAGCATTAGCTCCCCAATCCAACTTCTTCCACCACAGAGAAGTTTTCCTATCCGGATTGCAGCTAATGATGTACGCTCCATAGTAAAAATGGGAATGCAAGTGATTTTGGTCTGACTGCATTATTATTGGTGGGAATGGGTTTGGGTTCCAATTCTGTGTGATATGAGTAAGTTGCTTCTCCTCACTGGATATTGGCCATCCACCTCTACATTGACAAGAATGACTAGATGTCTTTCTTGTTGTTGTTGTTGTTAGGTGCTGTTGAGTTCATGTTTGACTCAAAGAGGCCCTATGTACAACAGGTAAAACACTATTGTTAGTGTTTTTCTGCTATTCATAGGGTTTTTCAATGACTGATTGTTTTGGGGGAGTGGGTTGTCAGGTCCTTCTCCCAAGCCTATGACACCTGGTCTTCCCAGGCGGTCTCCCATCCAAGCACTAACCAGTTCCAATCCTCTGAAACATTCTACTAGCAGTATCTAGGGAACTTCTGTGAGACAGAAACTTTTGTGCCCACCTTCAATGACTTTTGCCTAGGTGATGCCTTCCTCCTTCCATAGAGGCAGGGATGACTCTTGTGCAAGAGACTTAGGAGGGGAGTGTTTTTAGAAAAAGGGAACTTAAGACAGTAGAATAGGACACAAGAAAATAAGGGAGGATGTTCTTTCAGCTGGAGACTAGTTGTAGACTGATTTCATGGGGAGTTCTGAAGTAAAACAGGTACTATAGAGTTGTTCCATCAGAAAGCAAAAGGCCCAAAACTTTGTAGCTCCAAACACTTATTGGTTGAATGCTGCCCTTGTGGTATAACTTCCCAGGCTACTCTGGTCATGTAGCTTCCATAGGTCAAAAGGAATCCTCCAGCGAAGTTTGCAGCAGTGAGCCATTAATAATAGGCAATCACAGCAGATGGGGCACAGGTGCCCTTACTTGGGAAAGCAATCAGGGGAGGATACTGAAAATGTCTATTACAGGTATTACAGGTAGGTTAGTTTTCAGAACACAAGAAAATATGTGTAATTGGAACATGAATAAAGATGAACCTAAGTGGAGAGATACAAAGACTATAACATATTATGTAAAAAATTACAAGCACATCATTTTATGTGGGTCTCAGTGTCTATATTTGTTTATACTAGTTAGCTTTTTGTGACCTAATACCTGAGAAAAAGGAAAGATTTCTTTGGTCTCACAGGTTCAGAGGGTTAAATCCATGGTTGCTTGGCTCTATGTGTGTTGGGCATCATGGTGGCCAGAGTATGTGGTGGAGGACCTTCTACATGGTGGACAGAAAGCAGAGAGATGGAATGCTGGTACTTGTTGGCTTTCTGTCTTTTCTCTTTTCATCC
Organism: Pedetes capensis; assembly: GCA_007922755.1. Classification (NCBI taxonomy): domain Eukaryota; kingdom Metazoa; phylum Chordata; class Mammalia; order Rodentia; family Pedetidae; genus Pedetes; species Pedetes capensis. The sequence goes on along the minus strand of VMDO01004302.1, from coordinate 16,744 downwards.
CATCTGAGCCCCTCGACCATGGGATGGTGCCACTTACATTCAGGATGTGTCTTTCCACCTCAGTTAGTCTTCTCTGGAAACTACCTCACAGACACACCGAGAGGTATGCATTGCCAATCTCCTACGTGTCTCTAAATCCAGTCAAGTTGAAAATGAAGATTAACCATCACGCTATGAAACAGAAAAAAAAATTGGACTGTGTTTCCTCTAAGTAATCGACCTTTGCTTCAGCATTCACAGGCACTGGAGTCTGCCTTCATTCAAAGCCTTAACTCTCCTAAGCATGTGTCTACGTTTGCCCAAATGACAGTTCTTTGGTTTTCAGTACTTACTGATGACAAAATGGGACAATTACCTCACACCGTCTGCATGGTTACTATGGGGATTAATGATGGATGGGAAAATATGTGTAAAGTGCTGAGCAGGCATCCTCCTCCTCCTCTTCCTACTATCTGCCATGCATACCTTAGTATGACATTTAGAGGGGGTCGTTCTGGAAAATTTCTTAACGAGCTCCATTTCTTTGATGGAAAAAAGAAGGAATGTTTCCCTATGAAACGAAGCAGAGACACCTTCAATCAGGGTGGGATATTCAGGAGTGGGATTCAAGATTTTCCCAGGGCTTATGAAATCAACCATGAAGGCAGTTACTATGTTTCTAACTGGTGATTTCTATGCTGCTTCTGACAGTGTCACAGGAGGCTTAAGGGAGCTGGGTGGAACTTGTTCTCAGCATATTGCCTTAGGAAAACCACACACAGATGGGCTTGTGCTGATTTGAGGAAACAGAAGGAAAATAATTCATGGTTTTAAAACTTGACATTTTTTAGCTTCCCACCAGATATGTCATGTGTACTATATTTGCTGCACTTCTTGGCCTGACTTTCTAAGCTCGAGATTCAAGAATTAGACTTGACATTTCCTCCCCACATGGGTGGGAGAAGCAGACGAAGAGGGAGGGCGCTGTGGGGTAGAGCGAGTCAGTGGGTTTCAGAGATGTCCAGACTGGCGTCCAAATCTGGATTCCTATGTTGAGTCACTGCATGACCTTGCTCAGGTCCCCTCACAGTGAGCCTGACTCTCCTCATCTGTGAAATGGGACTATTCCCTAGTTCCCACGGAAGACACAAGGATCAAAGGGAAGCTAGGACTATACACGGTTCGCATCAGGTTTTACACATAGTAGGTAATCCTATTCATTGAGGCAGCTGTCATGAAGCTATTAGCATCTCTATAAAACCTGTTTAGAGTCTGAGCATGGTGTGTGTTAGAGGCAGAGTCTGAACCATTACCTGTTTCACTCTGTGTCGCCTTGGCCTCTGTGTCTCATGACCTGATTTCCTATGGGATAAGTCCTAGCACTCAAGATGGAGGTAGTCTCTAAAAATAGTTCCATGGAACATGAGTGTGACCTCTGTTAGCCTTGCCAGATGAGTATTTCTGTCAGTGACAAGGAAGAGGATTCAATAATGGGAAGCGCATGTCTATGAGGAGCATGTCTGGGAAGCAGGGTGCCCCAGCATGTGCTAGAACTGGGAGCCAAAAGGGGAGGGTGACAGAGTTGGCTCATCCACACCTGGACATCACAGAGCCTGATGGGGTAGGGGAGGAAAGGACACTTGGTTGGGAGTCTGCCCAATGGTATGACTGGGTGTTAGGTTGAGGTCCCAGGTCGGGTATGGGGGAGACTATCAGGACATGAGTCCTGCTGGCTATGGGAGAGATTGGTTACATCCAAGGCAGCCTCCAAATACAGGGTGGTCTCAGAATCAGAGGTCATAAAACAGTGCCGACACAGCTCAGGTGCACATTGATGTGACTGCTCCATCATGGTGCCTCCTGTCTCCACCAGGGACCAACACAGGATCCAGGGGCCGGAGTGCAGAGGAGGGCCTTGTGCTCCCAAGGGCAGATGGGATTTGCCATGTTCAGTGTTGTCAGACCCCATTCCTGGCTCCAGTGGAGCTAGAGATGTCAGTGGAGAAGCCATGCCACTGGGGTTCCCCGCAGGAGGAAGAAGCCCAGGGCCTGGGGGCTCACTGCAGACATGGTGCGCTCTGGCCTTGAGGAAATAACATGGTAAGTGATTCGCAGAAGATATTATCTCTTCTCCTTAGGTCCCTACTTCTTGAATCTTCCATATTTCCCTAAGAATGGCTCAGGGTGACTTGGCTGCTGCTGGACCTCTAAGCCTTGCCCTGGCTCCCATCCCTTTTCTTAAGTCTCAGTTTGTAAATTCCCCTCATTTCCTCCAGAGCCACGGTGCCTCTGCTGTGGCAGGCTTTCCCTCCATGACCTGCGTAGCTCCCAGCTCACTTTCCCAAAGCCTTCCCTCCTCCCACAGACACCTTCATCTCCTGTTGCCCTGATGATGTGGAGAAGCACCCAGGGCCCAGCCTTCTGCCCAACGCACAAGCCCACCTCCTCCTCAGATCCTCCATGCTCACATTCCCTGCATCTACCCTGAGGGATGATGCCCATGACCCCAAACTGTCAACTCTCCCTTTCGCGCTTACTCAGAGAGCATTCCAGGCATATTGTGCAAAGAGCTTCCATTTATGGAAAGCATCTCCACGCTGAGTGGCCTCCTCCCTTTTATTGACCATGACAGGAGGCTGCGGATCTCCTCCAGTCAGAGAATGCATGCTGGGGCCTGAGCTCTACATGGTGCAGGCTCCGCTCACAGCTGCTGGGGCTGGGCTCTGGGCTCCTCTCTCCTGGGCAGCCCTTCTTCTGGTCATCTATGTCCCTGTGACCACCTGGCCGGGAAGCCTGGGTCTGCAGCCAAATCTCTATCTACTTCCCCACTTTCCTCGATAGACTGTTCCTATGGATCCCTTCAGCTGCTTCAATAGTACTGCAAGAAATGTTCCTCTCCCCTGGACAATTTAAGTGTAAGACATTTGAAACTGTTCCCACAGACAACCTACCCCTGCCCCTATCTGTACCCTACTTACTGCGGTCTCCTCAGCTGCCTTTCAGACCTGCATGGTTCTTGCATCTTCAGTCCCCTGCAACAGCTTGTTCAGGGTGTGCATATGGCAGGCAGAAGAGTCCCATTACATCAGAATACTGAAAAAGGCTCCTCACTAGTTGGATTTTTGCTCCCCACTGACCACCACACTGCTGCCTTGTTATTATTGTTATTGTTTGGTGCCCTTGAGTTGGGTCTGACTCATAGTGACCCTCCTAGTGTTTTCAATGGCTGATTGTTTCAGGATTGCTTTGGGAGTGGATTGCCACATCCTTCTCCCATTTTTGCGGTACTAGGGATTGAACATGGGTCCTCAGAGAGTGCGTTGCAGAACTTTATCCACTGAGATAATTACTGCCTTCTAGGGCTGAACAAAATTCTTACAACTGGTTCCATGCACAACTTCACAATAAATGGAGAAAAGATTGAGGTTGTTCATGATTTTGCTTTACTTGGCTCTACAATCAACACTCATGGAAGCAGCAGTCAAGAAATCAAAAACACATTGCTTTGGGAAAGGCTGTGGCAAAAGATCTCTTCAGAGTATTGAAAAGTAAAGATGTTACATTGAAGACAATGGTGTGCCTGACTCATGACATGGTATTTTCAGTTGCATCATGTTGTTGTGAAAGCTGACACTGAACAAGGGAGACAGGAGAAGAATTGATGCTTTTGAATTATGGTGCTGGAGATGATTATCGACTATCATGGACTGCCAAAAGAACCAACAGATTTGTCCTAGAAGAGGTGCAACCAGAATGGTCCTTGGAAGCAAGGATGGCTAGATTGCGTCTTATGTATTTTGGACATGTAGTCAGAAGAGATCAATCCCTGGAGAAAGACATCATGTTTGGGATTAGTGGCAGGTCAGTGAAAAAAAGGAAAACCCTCCACCAGATGGATTGACACAGTGTCTATGACAATGGGCTTAAACATAAATAAGATCGTATACCTGGCACAGAATCGGGGAGTATTTTGTTCCACTGTACATAGGGTTGCTAAGAGTTCGACTGGACTTGACAGCACCTAAAAACAACAATAACAAGGCTGAACAAGTGTCTTCTTGAGATTACACTGTCTTCCCTTGCTCCCTTGCTTCCCTTTCCTTTGCACCTTCTCTCCAGCCATGATGACCAGCACATAGACTCAAGAAGCAAGCACCAGAGTGATCTGAGCTCCACCACTGCCATGCCTTTGCCTGGGCTATCCCTTCTCTGTGCTGGGGTGCTGTCTCCGCTCTCCTCTGCACGGAACAGTGTTGGGTAGTGTTTCATCCTATTGTACATTGGGTTGCTATGAATTAGACCCGACTCAATGGCACCTAACAGCAACCACCGCCCAGACTCTAGCCCACTTCTGTCTATTTGAGTTTGGGGCCCTCCTCACTGTCCATAGAATACTCTGTAGTTATCCTTATATGGTAGAAAGGTGTGAGGGCCACAGTGTGGGACACTCTAGCTGTGTTTCAGCAAAGCCCACAGCCATCTTCAATCTCACTTTCTTCATTTGTGCATTGGGAATGACAATAGAGCCTGCTTCCGAGATTGAGGCAAGGTCTTGATCAGTGGAGGACAGGAATGATGGGTGGCCTTGGCCCTCAGGAAACTGGGCTCTTCACAGCTGGTATTCTGTGATTCACATTAGGGGGTTGGCATGTGGCTCATCTCTCATTCTGTAGAGGGGCTGGTAATACTCATTCAAATGGCCCCACAACCCAAAACAGGGTTGGTGGAGATGAAATGCTTAGAGCAAAGTGAATGGATGATTGAACAAGGACAGGGTTGGGAGAGGCATTGGGTTTGTGCTTGCCAGCTTTCGGTTATTGTAACAAATATGTGAGGTGATCAGCTTATAAAGAGGAAAGGCTTCTTCTGGCTTACAGGTTTGGGCTGGGATTTAGCTCAGTGGGTAGAGCGCTGCGCTGCAGTCTCTGAGGTCCTGAGTTCAATTCCCAGCACCACAAAAATGGGAGAAGGGCCTGGCAATCCACTCCCAAGGCAACTCCAAAGCACTCAGCCATTGAAAACCCTATGAGGGTCACTATGAGTTGGGTCCCGACTCGACGGCACCTAACAACAACAACAACAACAACAGTCCATCACTTATTGATGTCATGGCTTTGGGCAATGATGAGACAGCACTTCAGGTTGGGAGCATGTGGTAGAACAGAACTACTCATCTCAGAGCCAGCGAGCAAAAGACAGTGAGGAGGAGCTTGGGGTCCCACAATCCCTTTGGGTAGCACACCCTCCAATGACCTAAAGACCTCCCACTACATTCCACCTCCTAAAGGCTCTGCCACACTAAGGAGCAAGACTGTACTCATAGACCTCTGAGGGACACGTAAGGTGTAAACTGTAACAGGGTCTCTAGCCATTGCTATGAACTGGAGTCCATAGCTGGCTGAAGGCAGTAGGCTAACGGGGCTGTCTTTTCTGATGATACGCTAGTGGCTAACAGGAGCTCCAAGGTCCTTCTTTCTCAGTCTGCTTCTGAAACAGATGGATTGATTTACACTGTGGGTACGATTGTGTGAACATGTGAATGTGCGCGTGTTGGGGTTTTCCCTGCTCTCTCAGCACCAACAGAAAACACCATCTCCTGAGCACCCAGCAGCCAGAGGGACAGATTCCGAGGGATGGGTTTAGCCCTGGGTGAGCTATTGAGTGGCCCATGATTCTTGTTCAAACAGCTATGGCCTTGGAGTAAATGGCTGACCTGTTGCTGGGGTCCCAGGGTGACTAAGACCTGGGAAATGATGATGGTTTTGTCATATTTCTGAATAATTAAAGAGCAACATCCATTTGTGGGGACTTACTTTGAAGCTATCACAATGTATTAGTGGTCAAATAGGCTGCCTGTGTGTTTTTAAAAGGAGGCCAAGAAACCTACAGCCAAGAAAATAAAGTTCAGCACTATAAATAATCATGTTCCATACATAGTGGCTGCAGTATGAGAAACAACATTTGCTGAAGGCCTGCTGCCTTTTAGGCACATTTGCACATGCACACTACCTCATTTCTTCAGCATAGACAGCCAAGAATTATCTGGAAGGGAGGGTGAACAGAAAGTGGGTTGATATGCTTCTTGGGGTCAGACATTCTTTTCCCCCATCATGAAATCACAGACCAGAGCTCATCAACAGACACTAACTGGGTGACTTCATGGACAAATTAAACTCTCTCTTTCTCTCTCTCTCTCTCTCTCTCTCTCTCTCTCTCTCTCTTTCTCTCTCTCTCTCTCTCTCTCCCAGAGCCACAGGCTTTTCTTTTTCTGTTTGTATTTCCCTAAAATGGAACTAAATGTGTCAGACTTGCCCATCTTATGGGGCTGTGATGATAGTCAAAGTTGGTATGTTGCATATACTATAAAAAGTATTTGAGTTGGTAGTGTGCTGCTTTTATTAGGAGATATGACTTCTTTCCTCCTTCAATTTGTGGGTTTTTCCCCCATGTGATCCTAGGAATTTCTTCCATTGGTAACTTGGTTAACAGATCAGTTCCTGTAAACCTACCTTGTACAGGATGATTTACAATGCTGATGTAAACCAGCAACAGAAGCCTGCAGAGGAGTTGCTAGGGCATCTAGAAACTAGCCAGAAACTTTGCCTTGCTGATTGAAAAACAGGCAAACCAAGGGGGGAACCAGAAGTCATTCAGAAATAGTGCCCACTTTCAGAGGAAAGCCATGAAATTATGCCCAGCAAACTCATTAGGATGTAATTACAGGTGAACTAAAGGAGCAACTAGCCAAAATTCAAGGGAACAAATACTCTCATGACATGATGCACCAAACCAAATGGTCAGCCACCATTTACAAAATTTACAGAGAAAATTATCATAATAAAACCAAGTCACATACTGAGTAATATAAGCAAATGAACATTCTTTGGTTTCAAACAGTCACTGATTAGGTAGGTAGGTAGGTAGGTAGGTAAGTAGGTAGATAGATAGATAGGGCTAGAATGAACTGTTTTTCTTAACTGTCAATATTTCTTTTGGTCAAAGAAATACTCATATATTTTTGAGAAACATATTAAGATCTTTGTGTTCAGGATTGAAATGTTTATAATAGGATTCAGCTTGGATAATTCCTGGAAGCACCTTGAATTGTGTGTGCGTGTGTGTGTGTGTGTGTGTGTGTGTGTGTGTGTGTACCTTTGTGTGTGTTATAAAATAAAGAGTTGGTCCAAAATGGATAAAGTATATTCCATTTCAACAGCTAAAGTTTTACTCATGCCTGAGGGTATAGCTGGGAGATTCTCAATGCCTAGACCAGTATCATGACATGGCTAACAGAGCAGCCATCATATATTTTAATTATGGCAAAGAAAGCAACTTTTTGATTGAAGGGGAGAGGGCAAACATTTGGCAACTTCCTGCATGAGTGCAAATGAAAAGCGATTATATTGGAGCTGTTATTTTTTCCTCAAGAATGACTTCCTTTGTGTGGCAATAGGATGCTGCTTTTAGGAAATTATTCTTTCTGGCACTGCTGGTGTTTAAGCACCAGAATGAACCTGTATTCAGTAATTTAAAGTAACTTTGTTTTCCAAGTTAATTAGCTGAACAATTCTTGATGTTTGACAATGAAATATAACATGGGAATAGCATGAGCCAATTTCCTCCTTTTCTTAAAAAAAGAGTGTTATCTACTCCATTTCATATTAGTGTCATCATCATTATCTAGAATGAAAGGTGACCAGAGAGAGTATTGATAGGTTTCTTTGGCTTAGTGTTTTCCTCTAGCCATAAAATAATCCAGACCAGTATTTCATAAATTTTAGTGTTTATATGGATAATCAGAAGATCTTTTTAAAATATGGAATATGGTTCAGTAAGTCTGGTATGGGATCTCAGATCCTACATTTCAAAAAACCTCTCATTTAAACTTACCATGCTCTTGGTCCATGAACATCACTTTAAGATATACATATACACACACGTATACATACATACATATGTGTGTATATATATTTCTATATATCATCTGTGTTAATATTGGTATGGATATTTATGCTTCCATGGAAATATTGCCTACAGCCATATCACTCTGCAGCAAATCTCATCAGATCTCAAAGGCTAAGTAGGGTCGGGCCTAAGATAACAGATTGCCTGGGAGTACAGGGTGCTGTAGGCTTGGAAGAAGGACCCAGCAGCACACTTCTGAAACAATCAGCCATTGAAAACCCTATAAATGGCAGAGAAGCATGGACATAGTGCCTGGCATGGCACAGTGTCATGGAGTGTTTTGTCTGTTGTGCATAGGGTCACTATGAGTCAGACCCAATTCAAAGAAGCTAACAACAACAATAAATAGAAATATTAATATCTGTTTATCTATAGTAATAGCTGCATCTGTATATATTTGTATGGAGGGAAATGAAAAGAAAGAAAAAAGAGGGAAGGAAGAAAGAGTTGGGGGAGAGAGAGACAGAGACAGAGAGACAGAGGCAGACAGGGAGAGAGAGAGAAAAGCAAGCTGCTATCGGGTGCTAGGGGGATTTAGCTCAGTTGGTAGAGCACAGCTCTGCAGTCTCTGAGGTCATGGGTTTGATTCCCAGCAATGCAAAAATTGGAGAAGGATGTGGCAAACCACTCCTAAGCCATTGAAAACCCTATGAGGGTCGCTATGAGTGGGACACGGCTCTACAGCACCTAATAACAGCAATAGGGTGCTGGGGATGGGATGAGCTATTTTTGTACATTGAGCCAGGCTCTCTTCTCTGTGCTTTAACTAAGATGGGAGCTCTCAAGGTGAATAGATCTGTCTACCACTGCTGTGGCTAAAATCAGAGATAGGTCAAGGGGATGTGATACCAGGTGCCAAAAGCATCCTCCACCCTTGTACCCAGAGGAGCATTAGGAGATTGTGTCTGGCACCTAGAGTGACCAGACACAGATTCTAAATGCTGGATACACCAGAAATCCACAGATATGTCCCTGAAACAGACTTAGTTCCAGAGTTAGCTCCATGAACGGATGTACAGAAGTAGACACCATGAAAGCCAGGTATAGATATTTCTAAATCTTCATCCTACTGAAGGTTTTCAGCGCAGCGCCTGAGTGTCAATTTTGCGTCTGCACTGTTTTCACTGAACCAGATGGTTGTGCACTGGCTTCTACCTGTGATGTCGACATGGTCAGCCAGGGTCGAAGATGGAGATTGGGCATGGTGGTGGGCAGTTCTGCCCACTCCTGAATTCTCAGAATCAGAGTGAAATAATCCTCAGTACTTTGGGCTGATTGGCCAGGGTTCAAAATATAATCCTAGCTTCATGACTGCTTCACAGTTCTCTAGGCAGCTACAAGAGCACTCTGAGTACATATTTTTTCATTATTCACTTATGAATAGCTGTTGACCAAGGATGCTCCTTTTGGGATCATAGATAATTAAAGACAAAGAAAAGGAAGTGGGATTGTGGAATACTCTCTGACATTGCAAATAAAACAAGTAACAGAAAACATCCAAATCATGAAGAGGGCCATTCCCTGGACACCAGCTGTGGGGCTCAGAGGCCATTGCCAGCTCTCTTGTCAATTTCAGGAACCATGAAGCCAGAACTCCAGAACTCCCCACACCCTGGCAAGCCTGTCTTGTTTATAGTCCTGCAACTAGAGGACTCGGGTGATTAACCACCTCTAATGAGCCTAATGGAAGACAATGGCAGCTGTTATTTACCTAGGGGCAAGTTAAGGGAAAATATGTGTGGGCTGGGGATCATTTATGAAACATTTAATGAGGGTCATGGATGGAAGGAAGTTGGGGGTTGAACATCAGGCCTAAACATGTGGGAATATAATTTTCTAATAATATGCAGAATATCTGTATTGTCCAAGCCAGGGTAGAAGATAGAGCTAATAACTCACATCACATAGTAGGAAAGGGAACCAACATTTATGGACAATTTACCATACCAGGAGAGCTACTTTCTCCGTTTCCACATATTGTTTATATTTTTCTAGTGTGAACTCACTACAAATTCATAAAATAGCCATTTTTAGACAAACCTCCATTTTATGTGAGGAAATGGATACTTAGTGATCGTAAGACTGACTTATTCTTTCAAAACTAGGAAGTGCTGAAACTTCCTAATCTAGATCTGCCTGAAACTAGCACGAGCAACTTCCTACTTGTTGTTGTTGTGAGGTACCATCGAGTCCATATACGACTCAGCGACCCTCATAGGGTTTTCAATGGCTGACTGTTTCGGGATTGCCTTGGGAGTGGATTGCCAGGCCCTTCTCCCATTTATGGGTGCTGGGAATTGAACTCGGGTCCTCAGAGACTACAGCACAGTGCTCTACCAACTGAGCTAAATCCCAGCCAACTTCCTACTTGTTGTGTTGTCAGGTGCCGTCGAGTCGGTATCCGACTCATAGCGACCCTCTGTACAACAGGGGAAACACTATTATCAGTGCTTCTCTGCCGTTCATAGGGTTTTCAATGGCAGATTGATTTTTTTGGGAGGGGGTTGCCAGGTCCTTCTCCCAAGCCTACAGCTTCTGGTGTTCCCAGGCGGTCTCCCATCCAGGTACTAACCAGGCCTGACCCTACTTAGCTTCCGAGATCTGACGGGATCGGATGCCACAGGGCTACAGCTGCAGGCCAACTTCCTACTTAGGATAATTTAAAATAGGAATATTTTAATATTAAGGCTATGGATGAAAAATAAAAACCATTATATATATATAAAAGCTTTGCCAATATGTTTACTTTGAGTGGGTATTAATTTTGGCTCTCTGCCCCTGCAAAGGGGATTGTCTTAGCTCAGGCTGCCTTAAGCGGTAGTGATTTATTTTCTCACTGTCCTGGCAGCTGTGAAGGTGAAGATCAAGTCCTAGCAGGGTGTAGTTTCTGGTAAAAGGGCTCTCTTCCTGGCTTTCAGGCTTCTGCCTTCTTTCTGGGTACTTATGTAGCCTTACATACGTGTATGGTATGTGTACAGAGAGAGAGCAACTCTGGATTCTCTTCATCTAATAAGTACCTCAGTTTTATAGGCCAAGGACTCTACCTTGTAACCTTATTTAATATCAAGTACCTCCTAAAAGGCTTATCTCCAAATATAGTTACATTGGGAAATAGGCCTTCAACACCGAAATTTTGGGGCAAACACAATTCAGTCCATAGCAGAAGTTAAGAGGAGAAATGAAGAGTGAAAATATTTTTCACAACTCATGAGGTCTGTGCGTCTGGAAGTCAAGGTGTTTAAAGTTTTTCTGGTACTATTTTCTTCAGACTTATGCATTTAGCTCTTCAATAAAACATGGAGGCAAAACTACACAATTCTCTTATAATAGCTCGCCTCTTTCTTTAAGGCCTGGCTGAAGCTCTACCTCTTTCAGGAAGCTTTCTGAACTGCTTTAGTCCATGGGGTTTCTCCCTCTTGACTATCCCACAATTTATATTTATGCAGCATCCCTGTTCTCTATTTCTCTTGATTTTTCTGTATTTCCTCCTCCTGGTTTTGTTCTGGGGTGGCTGGGGGTTTTCTGAGAGCAAATATCTCATCCTTCTTATGTCTCTATTACTGACTTCAATAAAGATGGATGGCTTACCTACCACTGGTAAGTTTTGTTTCCTTTCCTCCTTGGAGATCTGGTGTGAGCAAGCAAGCGTAACTTCAGTGTGCACAGAGCATGAACTACATTCTTGATGAAATTTTAATCTTTCAAAGAATTCTGCAAAGAAAGTGTGATGAGTAAAAAGGACATGGAATGAAATGTAGCATTTCCCAGAATGATATAGCCAGGAAGTTATGGGTCTAGAAGATGAAGAAGATAAAGAAGGATGTCTCGAGCCCGTGGCCTCACTATCCACTTGGAGTTTCCTAAACCCACCCTTGTCAGGACACTTACATTTGCTTTTCATTCTGCCTGGAATTCTACCTCTCCTGTCCCTTGCTGGGCTTCTCAACTCATCTATCAGTTCTCAGCTTAAATGTTTGTCCTCCTGAGTATCCTTACCTGACCTCTTAACCTAAAATGGCATCCTCTAGTCACTTTCTCTTATTACCCAGTTAGTATATATTTTGTTTAAAGAATTGATGCTTTTGAATTGTGGTGCTGGAGATGTCTATTGAATATACCATGGACTGCCAAAAGAACCAACAAATCTGTCCTAGAAGAAGTACAACCAGAGTGCTCCTTGGAAGCAAAAATGGCCAAACTGCATCTTACATATTTTGGACATGTAGTCAGGAGAGAACAATCCCTGGAGAAGGACATCATGTTTGGGAGAGTGGCAGGTCAATGCAAAAGAGGAAAGCCCTCCACCAGATGGATTGACACAGTGTCTGCAACAATGGGCTTAAACATAAATAAGATCATTTGCCTGGCACAGAATCGGCAAGTGTTTTGATCTGCTGTACATAGGGTTGCTATAAGTCGGACTCGACTTGACAGCACCTAACAATAACAACAACAAGTCACTCTTTATCTTATTACCCAGTATATATTTTGTTTGCATAGACTTAATAAGATCTATACTTTCTGTTTTAGTAATTGAGTTGTTTTCTTGTTTCTCTGGACCTTGTCTAAAATTTAAGTTCTACAAAGTCAAAGATTGTGCCTCCTTGTCCATTGCCTCAAAATATCGTCATGCTCTCAAAAATTATTATTGCAAGAATAAACAAATTGGGAAAAATGTTCAATGTGCTTCAGAGAGCAGGATATCTGAAAACGTGCTCTCTGCATGGCATCAAAACAACTGAGATCACCATGACCTGTTAGAAATGCAGATTCTCAACCCTCAAGCTGAACTTAGTGAGTTAGGAATTCTGAGGACAATGTCCAGCCATCTACATCATGGCAGGTTCTCCAGGTGCTTCTGATGCATGGTTAAGCTTGAGGACCACTGGTGGAGCTGTGCTTCTTAATTTTTCATGTACAGATGAGTCACCTGGAATATCTTAGGAAAATATAGATTGTCATTGAGTAGTTCTGAGGCAGAGTCAAGATTTTGTATTTCTAACTAGCTCCTTATTGTGTTCATGTTGCTGTCCCTGAACTTGCCACTCAAGTAATCTTTGCAGCCAGCTGGAGAGCTTTAAAAATTACTGATGCTGGTCCCATCCTCAGACACGCAGGTTTAATTGGTCTGGCGTGCAGCTGGACTGGGTCTTTTAAAAGCTCCACAGGCGATTCTGACGTGCAGTCAAGGCTGAGAATCATGGCCTTACAAGGCTGTCAGGTGGGTCTATCCCCAGACTGGTGATGGCTAAACGTCATGGTAGCTCACAGGTTGACGGTGTTTTGGGGTGAGGTTACGCATGTAGTTCAGACACTATAAGACACATTCCTGCACAGGAAGGGGCAGCTAGAGAAGACCTGAGTATTCATTGGACACCTAAGACAATAAAAGAGAAACTGTAAGCCTTGGGGAAAAGCAAATCCTTCAGTCTGCTTGCTGACTAATATGTGCAAACACATCCACTCGATACAAGGATTTAGTGATGCTCAGTCAATACAGATCCAATGAGTGCAAAAACCAATGATGATTGGCTCCTGCAGATAAAACTCTTGCAGATAAATAAATGTTTCAGGGATTATGCTAGCTGGTCAGGTTAATTAAAAGTGACTCCAATAATTAGTTTTATGAGTTCAGTTCCTTTGTTATTTGGACGAAATCTTTTCATAGAAGGAACAAAAGCTCCTAAATGAAACCTCTTCTGACTTCTCTGTCCCTCTTTTGAACTTTTGTTCTGAAAAATATACCATGCATTCAAAAGGTTCCTTAGATTTAAAATAAATCCTCCTTTTGACAGCTCAGCCCCAGATACATTGGGTCACACTTTGAGATGAAATGACATAAAAGCAGTTTTTGTTTATTGGTTTTTGTTCCTATTATTGTGCCCAAAAGGGTGACATTTATTAGGATGTTTCAAGAATACTGCTCCCAAATGAACAATGATAAATTGAATAAAAAAATACTATCTAATAAGTTAAGTTTTAAAAAGAAGATTATGAAAGAAGGCATCTTGTCTGTAACAGACAAGACACGGGAAAAAGACTGACTTCCTGAGGGTATCATTCACCTATTTTGCAATCTTGGGAAGAGTTTTTCTCTACTTCCATTGTGCATTTTAGCATCTCAGGCTACTGTGAAGAACACAGAATTTCAGGAGGTCTGAGAGGCCTCGTTGGGACACTGCCTTTGCTGAGTCTAAAAGCTGAAGTGTTCAGACCCTCTGCAGAGAAGAATCCTCTTCGTTACTCATTGCCAGACAAGGAAGCCAGGCCAGGCTTTCATTAAATGACCCTATCTTCCTTGCTCTCCTGCAGCAATACCAGTGTGGTGTCTGATCCAGTCAGATCTCAGAAGCTAAGCAGGGTTGGGCCTAGTTAGTACTTGGATAGGAGACCACCTGGGAACACCAGGTGCTATAGGCTTGGGAGAAAGACTCGGCAACCCACTCCCAAAACACAATTAGCCACTGAAAACCATAAAATAGCAAAGGAGCACTGACAATAGTGTTTCGTCTGTTGTAGATAGGGTTGCGATGAGTTGGACACCGACTTGAGAGCACCTAACAACAACAATCTTCCTTGATCATAGTTGATTGTTCCAGAATCTAAAACTGGTTCATAAAATTCTCCCCCTTGAAAATTAGAACACTGGAATAAGGAGATACAGATCCTGGAGATCTGGGAGAGAGGAACTTTAGTGACATCAATTGAGAGCTGTGTTTGGCCATAGAACCTCCTATGATGACAAGAAAGGGTTCCTAACCTGTGCTATCCGATATTAGTATTTTTAATTATTTTAGTGGTTGTTGAGCACTTGAAATGTACCTAGATTGATTAAAAGAAACCCTCAATTTAAAATTTTATTTAATTTTAATTAATATTCATTGAGTTCTATTTTAATTAATTTTCAATTTAAACTTTATATCCAGGGGCTGCCATATTGGACAGCATAGCTCTAAAATCAATTTTTATAATCTCCTTCTACTAAGGAAGTCCCCACAGTATTCTTGGGTATCTCATTTGCCATGTTTTAGAGTTGAACACTTGCATCAGCTTCATGGACACACCAGAATCTTTTCAATAAATCCCCTGATTTATTTCATCCAGCCAGAAGAGCCCTAAACAAGGTAGTATATCAATTAAATAAGAGCACAGACACTGTTCTTTTGTAAGATGATGTTTGCCCCTCACATGAAAGCATACATTTGTGAAGCAGCTGGACTTGTATTTGCCCATGGGTGTTTGTCAAAGCAGGAATTGGAAAAGTTGGAATAAATGATGGCCATCTGATACCCTAAGCAAACTATCTGACCAAGTCACAGGTAAATCCTCTATGAAATATGAAAGAATTAGTAGCATAAGGAAGGTGGCGTTTCTGCCCAAGAATCACTTGAGGCCCAGAGCATTAGCCTGGGTCTAGAAAATTTAGCTCATGTTCCACATTTTCTCCTTCCTTCTGGAGAAGATACACGAAGCTATGTAGCCACTCTGAGCCTCAGTAGCTTCACAACTACACAGTTTTAAAACTCAAATATTTTTAAAGTCCTTCTATTCCTACTAGACTATAATAAACTATCAGTATGTGGTGGCTTTGCCACTGTCTTTTTTGCTGTTGCGTCCTCATAGAGCCAATGTGGAATCTACTGTTGTTGAAAGTACACATGATCGAGTCAATGTGATTTTCTCAGATCGGGTTTGTGAGCATGTGAGTGCTTAATACAAAAGTGGATCAAAAGTAGACAAAAGGCCAATAAAGTCCAAATGTTGTAAAAGTGGTCATTTCATTGAAACATGTTGTAATTTGACCTCAAGGGCACAACTTGACTGTAGGTAAACTTGAGCCAATTGACAATTCTGTGAGATTTAGTTCCCCCATCATAAACACCAAGGCTAATCAGGACTTTATAGTATCAACATTACAACCATTATCATATAATGGCATGTGTGGTCCTCCTTAAAAGCTTGTGAAATAGATGTTCTTGTTTTGCCATCCTTTTGGTTGTCATCATGGTGACCACTGTCACCATGTCACAGTTATTCCATTGCAGATGGAGACACCAAGGCTCAGAGAGATGCCAGTTGATTCAGGTCTTACTGTTAATAAGATGAAGAGTGGCAAAATTCAAAACTGGGTCCTCTGACTCTAAATCCAACATTTAGTAGGGAAGAACATCTGTATCTGCTTTAAAATTTTATGGAGACAGATGAAATACCATATGTTTGATACTTTGGAGGAAAAATGTGGAACAAAGTTTGCATTTTCAGAAATGGGAAGGGCAAGAGTGTCATTCTTTTTGTGGTTTGGATTTTGGGGTGGGCTTTTGATAGTTTGGTGCTTGGGTGATATCAATGGCCAGAATATAGTCTAGCAACTACAGAGGGAGAGAGCTGTTGGGTTCTGGTGGAGACTGGAGATCCAGACTCACAATGTAACCAGATTACTGTTTTTCTATATTTAATTAGTTTATTCTTCTAGCACATAACATGTTCAATTGTTCTTATTAAATCCCTACAACAGCCAAATGTGATCAGTGCTATAATTTCTAGTTTTCATAGGAAGTAGTTTTGACAAAGAAAGCCTGAGTTGCCCAAGTTTATAAAAACAGACGTTGGCCAAGCCAAAATTCACACCCCAGATCTGGCTACCTGCAGAGCTCAGGTTCTTAACTATGATGTTATGACTTCCTTATTTACTTCTTGTCTATTGTTGTTGTTGTTGTTAGGTGCCATCGAGTCGGTATCCGACTCATAGCGACCCTCATAGGGTTTTCAATGGCTGACTGTTTCGGGATTGCCTTGGGAG